>JAIUND010000849.1:0-50032 GCA_034699125.1 Gisinianus flammeolus | reverse complement strand
AACGATACAGATATGCCAACTCATATCGGATTTTGTCACATCTTGCCATTAAATTTTAGACAGTCCATTGGAACTGTGGTTCTTCCGATCACAAGTGTGAGACAAGAGCCATTGGGACAAATTACAAGTAATTTAATTTCACAGTAAAACATCGAATTGCTTATTATGAAATGACAATTTTCCTTAATTGTCATGTCCAAAATAAATAACAAGTACCTATGTTGATGATGATAATTTCAGTTGAATATCTAATTGTTCGACCGATGCCAGACTGTCCATGTAATCTGAAAGTGAGTTATGCTCATTATTGGAAGCAAACCTGGACTGGCCTAGATGTGGGACATCGAGGATCTGGGAATTCTACTAAAGCCTTTCAAGCGTATGTCTTTCTATAAAGGATAATACAACCATTATTTTAATTGTGAAAAGTACAAAAAAGTATGACGTACACAATTGCAAATAGGTGTGCAAATTTACGAGAGAACACGATAGCTTCGTTGCAATATGCAGCTGAACGTGGAGCTGATTTTGTCGAGTTTGATGTACAATTATCCAAGGACTTGGTTCCCGTTCTCTTTCACGACTTTCATGTCAATATTGGATTAGAACAAAAGGCAAAGAAAGGTGGAGAACTCACAACTCTCACGATACCCATGAAGGATTTGACACTTGCTCAGCTTCACGAATTAAAGGTACTTATTTACAAGATAAATATGTTAAATGTTTATAAGTTTATACTTGCTCATTGCAAAGTTTGTAGTAATTCGAAACATGTAGACAATTCAGCAGATATCTTACTGCGTAGCATCTCCATGCGTAAATTCTTTTAGTTTTCTCGAAATTTGAACTTGTTTTGTAGGGTCTTTAAATTGGTATCTTTTTGGTATTGAGTTCTTCGTGGCTAATATCTCTTTTTAGTTAAACGGTTTTACACTGAGTAATATTGAGTTGTAAAATTGCTTACTCTCTCTCTTTCTTCTCTTATTGTTTCTTTCAAGGGTTATTTATTAGAGAAAAAAGACGATAGTAGTTGTATTATTTCTGCTTGGAAATCTACAGCATCGTCTTTATCCATCTCTCAAGCAAACAAGGTTCGTTATCCATAATCCATTTTGTTTATTCTTTCGTGATCTCCAACTTTTCCTACGCCTTATTCTATAATTTTGTGACTTTTTCTTCAATTAACGGGAAAAAGCTTGTGCTTGGAAAAGTTTGTTTGCGTATTAAAAATAAGCCTATTGCATAACTGCATGCCAACTACTACTGTACTACTCGTGTTGTGCAGCACAACTTGTGCTTACTCGATTTATAAGATTTGGAACCAGCAGCATTATGAATCATATTATGTAATTGTTATACAATAATACAATAAACATTATCAAGATACGCACCTATTACCCATGTATAATACTTTGATGATATTATTTCTCAATTTAGGTGTATCATGTGGGTGAATCACCAGGTGATACAGAGAATTCAGAGGACTTGTCAAACGAGCATGACCCTTTCCCCACTCTCCAACATGCTCTGGAAGTCCTAGATCCACATGTCGGCTTCAATGTTGAAATTAAATGGACGATGCAGCTTAAGGTTCGATTTGTTAACATTTTTGAAATGCTTATGTGGATTTTGGTTTAATGTTTAACAATGAATTTGTTCAGTGAATAAAATATATTTAGTATACTTAAAATGATTCTTTATACTACAGGATGGTAGTTGGGAATTAGAAAATCCTATAGAACTCAACATGTATTTGGACATTGTGCTCAATGTTGTTCTCAAATATGCTGCGATGAGGAAGATTGTCTTTTCCTGTTTCCATCCGGACATTTGCACCATGTAAGAGAGAAAGCATTCCATCATCTTTCCGATTTAATACAATTACTGTTACTATCATGGAAAGTGTACATAATGTTTCATTATATGATTCTATAGGATCCGTCTGAAGCAAAATAAATATCCAGTATTATTCTTGACTCAAGGTGTGACACAAAAGTATCCAGAATACAACGATCCTCGTACTCAAAATATACCAGTCGCCATACAATATGCTTTGTCGTCAAGTATTCTGGTTAGAACTACATATTCATGCATACATTAAATTTATAGTGTTACAAAATTATTGTTATTATTATTATGTGTTTTGAAATTTCATCAAAATATCTTGTCTTTTCAGGGGTTGAGCATTCACACTGAGGATATTCTACGAGATCCGAGTCAAGTACAGCAAGTACTTTCACATGGCCTAGTCGCTTTTTGTTGGGGAGAAGACAATAACAATAAAGCGACTATTAAATATCTCAAAGAGCTTGGACTCAATGGTATCATTTACGACAGAATTGATGATCATATTACTGATCAAAAAACGAATATTTTCCTTATTGAGGATAATGAAGAACTTCTTCATGTAAAACAAAAAAAAACTTATCATTTATAACTCTCTTTTTCTGTTCTTATTCTGTACTAATCCACAGCTGGGAATTGCCAAACTCCAATATTATGAATATCTGTCATTTTATTTATCGTTTGATTTATAGATTGCTTCAAGTTCTACGTCTGTAATTTCACCGAGTCTCATTCAGTCCACTATGGATTTTGATATGGATGATGAAGAGGGAGAAGACGAAGAAGAAGGGACGGATACCGTTGAAATAATAAGCAACAGTGTTGGAGAGACGAGAAATGGGCACAGTTAGATCTTTCATTCACGTACTATATACACGCAGCTACAATAAGCTGCATTTCTTTTAGAATTAGAAATAATGGAACGAAAGACACAAGACAATCGCACCTGCTGTAACTGTGGCTCTCGTGAAATTATATGTTTGTTCGAAAAATGAACGAAATTGTTATAGACTTTCTTATCTACACGTATTAATTATTACCACCATTGTTGAATTTCTACAGTATTTTATTTTGATCAGTCTTCTAGGATAAACGGAAGATTGTAGTATTTAAAACGGATTCGCTAACACTTCTCAGAGAAGTATATCTACCGGTCGGATAATCGAGATTCTATATAAAATTTATTTACATAATTGTTATTACATTGCTGAACAATTTATATATAATATATTGATGTTTAAATGATAGATGAATAGATGCTTGCGGGTACTTGATATTTAAAGCGTGAGTGAATCGGTTTCTATAGATCGTATTGTTGTTCTTTATCGAAAGAAACGGCATTGAAGCATTTACCTTTGTATGAATGCCTATACAGTTATTAAGAACTTTAATTTAAGATTTTTTGAGATGTTAATTTTTTTGTTGCTAAAATTTATTTTGGCTCTCTATACCGGTGTGCCATTACGCAAGAATACATGCGTTTGTTTGTGCATAATATATAATATAATATATATTAAATATTATATAGCTTTCATTACTATCCAAGCAAACACTAATACTTAAACGTTGTGAAAAATTGTGATGTGATCTGGCTAATTTAGATTTGGATCGGGAATCTAGATCTCGGGATATTTAGAGAGCAAAAAAAGAATCTATATATCCTATTCCTGTAATAAAATTGCATGTAGAAAACAACTCAATTATAGACTTGAAAGGAAAAAAAAATGTTATTATTGTATATAGTTTATTAGCTATTAATACACGGGATGGAAGTATATTGATATTTATGTATGTACGTAAAGCAAGATTTAATTTTATTTCGTCTTTAACTCTATATATATATAGGAATTTAGGAATAGGAATACATACGATAGTCAACTCCGTCGTAATTTTCAAAGCACAAGAGATATGAAGTAAAATATGTATAAGTAATCATATAATACTCTGTATTACATACTTACTGATGTTAAATGTCATTTAAAATGAAAGAAGTACACATCTAACGATAAATAAAGTCAGTATAAAAACTGAAAAGATGAGTATAATACTTATTAATTGTAAGTTCTCTGTCATTTGCCTTTTACGTATTATTTTTCCGTGATCCAAAAGCCACAGATCACTAGAAGTTGCCCATATTTGACTGGGAATTTTTAAATAAATGTGAATTTGTGCAATAAAATTATTTTTGGAAAAATACAAAAGACGAAGAAAAACAAACAAATCATGATAAAGTTTTACAATAATACTTGATTGTTACAGTTAAACACCGATATTAGTTTGCACACAACCACCAAAATGTGAGATTTCTTTAAATAATATTTGTGTCGAGTGCCTGTGTCAGAGTGTGAATGACGAGATTGTTTGTCATTTACGAATTTGAATGAATTTCATTTTATATTTCACAATTTACAATTGATGAAAACTATATATTTATTTATTTAATTTTAAAGTCTTCAGTTATAAATTTGTACTATAAAAATTGAAGAGCTGGTTTAATTACATCCCTGACCGAACACAATGAGTTTGATTGATGTTTGGGAGACGGTGAAATCATTTAGTGATGTGGACATGACTGCGGGGTCGGTAGAAGTGGGCGATCTCACTTGGATACTCTTTGATCAGGTAAGAGAACATTCAATTAAGTGAATTAAGTATTCAAGAAACCCTTCTCGTACTTTACTAATGTAACATCCAGTTGTCCTTTTCCCTCTCACTGAATCATAATCATATGTAATAATATAATGTGAATTAGAATATATGCATTTTTAACTAGCGGCGATTGTATAGATTATCGCGTATACACAGGCGACAGACGTACGCAAAAACATTGGCACAGTTCCACTTTTGCGAATCATCATACTTTATAACATTCATGCGAATTGGTTGGTTTTATATAGTGTCGTTAGTTTGGTAGATGGAATAAGTATTTAAGGTAGTTGTAAAATGCGTTGTCGTATTATCCGTGTAGGTATAGTGTACTTGTGTACATGTGTGTGTCTAACGCAAAAATTGCGTCGTAGTATTCGTAGATTTTTTCTAAAGACCTCGCCTCCAAACTAAGCCAATCAGCTTGTTGTTGTGAATTTATCAAGGTCTTTTCGGATGGGATGGACAACATTCTTACTATTAATCCCATTTAAAACTTCATTGGAAATGTATACCACATATATACATATATACATATAAATGTATACACACTCTGTACTCTGTAGTCTGTTTGCTTTTCCGTCTTTTTCTCAACCCATTAAAGTCTATTACATGCTGAGTAAGTTTTTGGTTTTAGAAAAAGGGTTAAGGGGTATATTATTTATACTTATAATTTACAATGGATGATATTTGTGTATTTGTGTGTCATCATTCGAACACGTTTGGCTCATCTACATTCTACATGTTCCTCCAGTATATAGCCAGTCTAGGATTCCACACCATATTTCCTTTCATATGAATTTCCTACAAAACTTCATTAGAGGTACATTTTTCATTAAATTTACATACATAAATGTAGGTACGTACTTTGTAGGCTTGTATGAAATGGAAAAACAACAACTCTTTAAAACACGATGAATGAATAACATAATAGCATATATAGAGAATTCTATTTCATTTTCTGTCCAAGTTTTTACATTCATCCTCAGTCGTATGTAAACCTTATAGCCATGAGGTTCGTCTTCTTTCTGAGTATTATCTCTCGTATCAAACTGCGTGTACCTACACAATAGTGCACATGATACGTAACGTTTGATCTGTGTAAAGTTTGTACATGATTACAATAATTAAAATACTCGTGTTTGTTTTATAGTCTCATCTGGACTAACATGTAGACAACAAAGGACAAAAGTTTATACATAATATATTACATACCTATATGATACTCTTATTTCTCATTTCTACAAAACTGTAAGATATTATTGCCAAATTCATGATCATTTCTCCAAAGCTGAATGGAATTCTATTGTGCTGTGAATTCTAAATAATATCCATTTACTTAAAACACGAGCAGAAGAACCAAAACTTTATAACAACAAACAATTTTGATTGTTAAAACATAATTTAAATAATGAGTGTTCTTTTCACCGTTCTCAAAAGTATAAAATAAATAATTGATAGTAAAAATATGTACTATCATCAAAGTTTTATTTGAACTTTTTACTGTGGGCATATATCGATAAAATTGGTAGTCTTTGTCTTTGTTGGTATTGTTCAATGCTCAATTTATTATACAAATCATTCCAGGGATAGTAAAATAGTGCAAAATAAATAAAACACTTGTTTCTCTTTCTTCTTAGTTGTCCCATAATAAGTAATGACTCTTGTTGTTTTAGAGTTGTGTGTGTATAGGCTCTGTTTTTTAATCAAAATCGTTTATCTTCTGTAAAAACTTTGAAGTGATTACAGTAACACTGATATATATATCAGTGAATTAGAACTTACAAGACACTCAAGACTTAAACCTATAGCACTATAAGCCTTATATTGAAAATTCAAATGGCCATGCCAGAATCGTAATACATTTTGTCAATTTTTGGATACTCGTTAACTTGGATGAGTGAAAACTACTAAAAACTCTAGTAAATATGTATAAAATGATTGGATTGTGAAAGGCTTAAAAGTCCATGTGCACTGTGGGCATTAACATTCCAGCTGAACCAAAAGTACAACTTTTCATCAGTTGAATTTAGACCTGTGAGTATATACACTGCAATAACGTGTACTCTCCAAAATGTAAAATTTTAAGAGAAGATTAGTTTGGGTTGAAGTGCGTTCTACAAGTCAAGGTTTTGCTCAGTTTCTTCAAATTCAGAATTCAAGAAAACACCGTGTCAGGTGTAATTTATATATAAAATAGAGCTTCATATAGCTAGATATTGTCTAAACATTTTAACTTTGGAGTTGACAAATAGAAATTTCGATGGATTGCGTTAAGAAGAACGCCACATTGAAAGTCCCAATGACTGTGCTATTAAATGAATTGACTACAGAGAAAGTGCCGAGTTGGGTACTTAATCAGTCTGAAACCGCCGATGTTATTGCGAAGATCATCAATAATCTGATTATTGTAAGTTCACCTGTGATTTCAAATACCTATGTATTCCTTCATTTAAGTACAATAGTGACGTTGTACACACGAATGAATAACATATTAATAATTTATTTATTATCACTTATCATTCTAACACGAGACAATATTAATCGCTTTTCTTCATTGCAAAATAAAACAAAGGTGTTTGCTAATTAAACATAGCATCCATAATTTCTGCTATCTGACTTTATAAACTGTATACAAGTATTACACTAAATTATTAAATGATATTTACGTAATTTGCCTTGGTATCGTTCAACAGTATTATCCTTGCTAAGAGTTTTGTCACATGTCTACAGCTGCTGGTGTACGTTGTTCTTGAAAACTCTGTGCATGTATATATAGTATTATTACTATTATTATTGTAGATATCTGCCGCGTTGAGTTTTTACATTCTCTTCCTGATTGCTGATGATAGGGCAGAGTCAAAGAGCAAACGGAGATACACCACTCACTTGTACTCAGTTATGGAAAAAAATGAGCATCTGTATGCTTTTTCAGTCGAAGTGAGTGTGTCACAGTTTGCAGTTGACACTACTACTCATGGCCATGAGTGTCTGTAATCTGTGTGTGTATTTCAATTGATATTTATGTGCATAATTCAGCTGTTAAATAAACTGAATCGACTCGAATTAAACTCACAACTACGTTTATGGGACTTCTTTTGTTAATTCTGTGATCTGCGCGCATGTGAAATAAATCCAAGTCAATTTCTGTGCGAGAGTGTTCGAGTCTCATTGTCTTTTTGTATATATTATTAACTTTGCGTCCATGCACTCTTTTGCATGCAAATAAAATTGTTTTTCATATTCAATTGTTATGAGGAAAGTATATTTTTAGATTAGTAAGAATAGCCTTCGGCGTTAATTATTAACATTAGTATTTTATCATCATTTATCGATTTACAATTTGAATTGTGTGATACTAACAAAATAAATCATGCATACACATACACAACAATAGGAAAATATTGGGTGGTGAAAATATTGAAGTTCTTTAAGTACTGTGACGGCAGTGTTAATTTTTGCGTCATGTATAGTATGCAGAAGGAAAGTCTGAATCAAAATTCTCAATTTATTAAGTAAACAAAGCAAAGGAGAGGACTGATAATTAAAACGCTGTAAAAAAGGAACACTTACAAATGCTCTATAGTCTATACATACTACATACTCTATGCTATACATAAGCACAACTATGGTACATTTTCAAATCGTTTACTAATTTCATCATTATTAATTATTACTATATTCCATGTGCTTACAATACATAAATGATTCAGTAGATTTCTGTTGTCAAGATTGATAATAGTAAAGTAGCCTTGTTACCGTTTGCATCATATACGTTTGTTGCTCGTCTTCAGTTTTCAGAATATTATATTCTGAATATAGCATAAAAATGGACCATTTGTCATAATATTCTCTATATTAATATGTAGAAGCACTTGTTATCCTGAACACTCAAGTTCTTCTAGGTTGTTGTATGTATTTAAATGATACCAAATGAAAGAGAAAAGGAGTGTAGGTAGAGTCATAACGATGTGTAGTATATTGTGTAGAGATTAGTAAAGAATGTGAGATGCGAGAAAGCAGTATAAACGATTTACAAATGACGGGTTGGAGTAGAGGAATTTTACAAATGTTAATTGCCTGATAAATTGATAACAAATTACTATAGTATGCCGGTGAATTGTTGTATCAATAGCTGAGTAGATACAATGCAAAATTCACAAGTGGGATTGACAATGGACATTTCGTTTTTCCTTCAGATTTTCATTGCGAGCTTGGTCTTCATCATTGTGATCGTGGTCGCAGTTGCCTATTTCATTGTCCGGGTGTATCGTCCAAAAAGTAAGACAATATTTTCATAAATTTTCATAAATTTTCAATAATTTTTTATAAAAAGTCTTACATGATATGAAATAAATTTAATGGATGTAGTATACAAAGAATGAAAAAAGTCTGATAGAAAAATGTACGTATAGTTCTATATAAACTATGAAGTATGGATAAAAGGTTTGGTTTTTCCTTTTTCCTTGGTCTTCCCCTGCGCTGATGTATAAATATAATATATATATATAGTATTGTGCAGAAGATTCTACAAAAGAATGATTAGCGCAACCTTGAAGGATATTGAGGAAAAACGTCCAAGCTCTCATGATTTGCAAAGCAATTTCTTTATTCGAAAGATGTCAAAATAAAATAAGGATAGTCGCTGGGTATTAAGACGCGCGTGTATTGTACATTACTGTATGTACATGGGAATTCTCAAAAGGACTCTCCGTATGCAGTATAAACGCTCAATTCACCAGAAATTGTTTTTGTAGTCATTTGTACATTAAATGAATACAAAATTATAATGAAATACTTTTTGTTGTGAAAAGTAGGGGAATTCTTTTGTCTGAAATTAGATTTATTTCATGAGGATGGTAGTGAAAATATTGACAATCATGTATTGTGCAATGAATTATCTCAATCATTTCAATTAGATGCTGTCCGTGGAGCAACAGGTGCAACAAGAACACGCTTCCGAAAACGAGATAAAGTTCTCTTCTATGGAAGGAAAATGTTGCGAAAAGTCCGGTCCATATCAGTGGCGACGGGGAAGAAAAAGAAGATGATTTCCAAATTAACTAAAAAATTCCTGCAGATGAAAAAAGAACATTTACCTACACAGCTACAAGTAAGAAATGATAAACAGTTGAGCAGCCCGAGGAAAAGTACAAAGTATAAAATGCGTTGAAAAAATGTTTGTACAACCTATCGTATTATTATTTTTTGCAAGGTATTGGAACCCCCTGTGGAATATTTACAAGAAGATATTTCCAATGCACCGGACCAACGCCTCCCACCAGAAGTTGCGTATATGCTTCAAAGCATAAGGTCTGTGATAATACTATAATTATAATCCATGTTATTAAACTGTCAAAGAGTTTTTTATAATAATGTCTTGTCAATGTGCGACTGTTTGAAAATAAAAACCATTGTTGCTTGATTGATGTATCATTTTTTTTGATTGAAATAAAAACATGCTGACTATGTATGCATGTTTTAAATATTCAACGTGATGATGATACGAAGGATATGTTGGAAATGAATGATGTGTAAAGTTTAACAATGTTATTATTTTGAATTTTACAGGATGTTTGGTATTTTTGAACGGCCACTGTTCTTAGAACTATGCAAACATATGGAAACGCTTCACGTGGCAGCTGGCCAATTTCTCTTTCGCATTGGTAAATAAAACCATGTTATGAACCTTTTCAATATTACGTTTTCATTATTGAATGGAATAATGTGCGAACTTTTATAAAACTAATACAATAAATATATATATATAGATTATAAAACCATACAGAATAATCAGCATTCGTGCAATTTAAAGTAGTCCTTTTCAATGTAATCAGTAACGATTCATAATAAAATGCTTTTTGATAATTCATAGGGGATGCTGATGAAAATTTCTATGTGGTTCGAAGCGGCCGCCTCAATGTTTTCATCACCGAGAATGACAGCTCAACAATTTCGTTAAAAGTAGTCAAGGAAGGGGATTCTATTGCATCTTTACTCAGTTTTACTGATGTTTTGACTGTATGATATTACGATATTATGACAATTATTGAAATACCACAATATCAATCATATCATAACTGATGATTCATAAGTTTATTTTTTATGCAAGTTGTCTGATTTGGTTGTATTTTATGATACATTTTATAGGGTCATCCCCAACCCTATAAAACCGTATCAGCTCAAGCCTTGGAAGAGTCAGTAGTCTTAAAATTACCTGTAGCCGCATTCCAAGAGGTTTTTGAACAATACCCTGAGACATTTGTTCGAGTAATTCAAATAATTATGGTTCGCCTTCATCGTGTCACCTTCACTGCGCTTCATCAACATTTAGGCTTGAGTGCAGAACTGGTTACAGCACCAAGAAGAAAAAGTGTTGCATTTAATTCTTCGCCTTTGAAAAGAGGTCCTCTAATGAACTCGAATGCAGGCAATGAGGACACCAATAGAACACCCGACCTTTTGGATTCAGATTATTCAATGCAACCACAGACGACACAAATGGGACCACCATCAACCATTGGTGCTGGAAATACCGAAGGGAATCCAATATTTTACCAGAGTGTTCAGTCACAACAACCGGGTGTACTCAGAAAACGGTTTACTGCTCCTATTCTTATTGGAACGAGTGTTTCTGCTCCTATTCTTCGCAGTGGTGGAGGAAGTTCAAATTCGTTGGGACAAGGAAATGAAAATTATTTTGGTCCAGGAAACAGTGCGGAGGATGAGGAGGATGCTCGGGCAACAGCTATTGAAGCTTTCCGTGTTAATTTGGGTTTAGATGATGACAGTCTCATTAAGGATATCATTCATATTAGAGATATTCCAGCTGGGGCTTATTTGACCAAGGAAGAATCACAACAGGTAAGAAATCCGCATTCATTTTATTTTTTATAAAAAGGCTGAGAAGTTTTTAATTATAATTATAGGTAGGTTTTATGGTTAATAAATCCTTTCTTTATCTTTTTATCCAGGATTCTGGCTTGGTTTTCAATCTCTCAGGACTTTTAGCAGTGACTCAGCGGGATGCGGATAGAGAAATTCTTATGTACAATGCATACTCCGGGGAATTTGTGGGTGCGCTAGGAGTTCTCACGGGCGAACCATCTGTTTTTACTGTGCGCGCAAAACACTATACACGTGTAGCTGTCATGACCACTTCGGCCTTTTACTCGTAAGATTAATATAAATGTCAAAATAAAAGCTCATGTATTATTATTATTATAAATCTTAATGAAAAATAGTTTTGAACGTATTAAAAGTCATGACTTCTGTTTGTTTATTTTCATCATACAGATTAATGTCACAAAAGCCAAAGATTGTCCTCCAGTAAGTTATACTTGTAATCCCTTTCATTTATGTATCTGTAAAGTAAAGCTTATTTGTATGATTGAACAAAGTCATTATTGTTTCTTCTTCTAGTGTGGCCCATATTGTCGTGAAAAGATTGAGTCCCTTTGTGAGACAAATTGATTTTGCTATGGATTGGAGTTTCGTTGAGAGTGGAAGAGCTCTATACCGTCAATCTGATGAGTCAGATTGTACTTACATTGTTCTAAGTGGACGACTACGTTCTGTCATCACGAGGAACAATGATGGGAAGAAACAATTAGTTGGGGAATACGGGAGAGGAGATCTTGTTGGAGTTGTAAGTTTCTCAATCATTACTATTCATATTCATTACTATGTTTTACATGATGGAGGAGTATTAAGATGTATAGAGGAAGTAACGTTTATTTTATTTTGTATTTGTAGGTGGAAACATTGACTTGTACTCCAAGAAGCACTGTAAGTAATTATGTTTCTTGAATGATGTGTAGTTGTGTACCCTGTAATATAATTATAATTTATACTGTATGAGTAATGTATCATTTTAATTTTAAAACAGACTGTGATGGCTGTTCGAGATACAGAAATTGCCAAGCTACCAGAAGGCCTGCTAAATGCTATAAAACTCAAATACCCTATTGTGGTGACTCGACTGAGTAAGTACAGACAATAAGTACAAGGAACCAGCATATACATATGGAGTGACATACAAGAATACTGTTTTATTCGTGTACTATAATATTTTATTTCTCATTCTATGTCTCATTCTATGGATTCTCCTAGTAAATCTTCTTGGTCATCGTATCTTGGGTACGGAATAGTGCAAAAACCAATTGCATGCATTTGAATGAAAATTTTGCAAAGTATCTGTGCTCCTCATGTTCATATTATTAATATTATTATGTGATTTTCAAAATTCTAGGTTCCTGGCAACAGTCATCGTCAGTTGCGAGCTCGGCAGCAATCGACAGTAAACCATCTCATGTGAACTTTTGTACTGTAGCTGTATTAGGCGTCACGGAAGATGTCCCTTTATCTGCATTTACTTACGAACTGATTCATTCTCTCTCATCCATTGGAACCTCTCTCAGACTCACATCAGAATATATGAAGAAAGTCCTGGGTACGAGCATCATGGACCCACCGAATGAGTACAAATTAAATTCTTGGTTGGCTCAACAGGAAGACAAACATCGAATCGTTCTCTATCAATGCGATCCAACAATGACAGTGTGGACTCAAAGATGTATCCGTCAGGCGGATTGTATTCTGATTGTGGGGATGGGCGAAGGGGAACCGGCAATTGGAAAAGTGGAGAAGCAACTGGAGCATTTGGCAATTCGAACACAAAAGGAATTGGTTTTACTTCATCGAGTGGGTGGAGAAAGGCCCAAGAATACAGCTGCTTGGCTAAATTCCCGTGCTTGGTGCTCTTCACATCATCATTTACAGTGCCCAAAGGTTGGTTATTAAATTAACGTATGTTGTAATTGTACAAGGTGTAGAAACATGGAAATAGACACACATGAGTCTTGTTGCTTTTCCTTTATTAATCGCTATGTTGTTTGTTGCTTTCTTTACATGATGCTGAATTCCCAAAGAAAATGTTTACCAAAAAGGCCAAACACGTAAGACGAGAATGAGAATATACAAATTTTATAACGGGCAATAATAGTATCTGTCCATGGTTTCCCTTTGAAGTTACTAATAAGTTTTGTATGTAATATATTCTAGTTTGATTACTACGCAAAATTGATACGAACGGAGCCAAATATCCATTCAGATTTCTCAAGACTTGCGAGATGGTTAACCGGGACGTCTGTCGGTTTGGTTTTGGGAGGAGGAGGAGCTCGGGGTGCTGCTCACGTAGGCATGATTAAAGCTATTCAAGAAGCAGGGATTCCCATTGATATGGTTGGTGGAGTTAGTATTGGAGCTTTCATGGGTGCCTTATGGTGTGCGGAGAGAAATGTCACAACGATGACTCAGAAAGCAAGAGAATGGAGCAAGGTAAAGTTAATACGATTTCTGTATATAGACAATACAGAAGTAAAGAAGTGTTCCAAAATTTTGAATTAATCGCTAATTGATCAACACTTGGGCTAAACTTTTTAAATTTTATACGGAAGACGCAAGATTATGAAAAAACTAGATTCTGGTCAATGAAAACGTTCTGAACAAGACGCAAACAAGAATTGGGCCTAAAATCAAGTCGATAAATATGTCGAGATCTGGAAAACCCGAATTTCACCAATTCTTGTTTGGGTTCTTGTTCAGAATGTTTTTACCAACGATAACATAGTTTTTTTATAATCTTGAGAATTTCAAAAGTTCAACAGTACTGAAACATGGCAAAAATTAAAAAGTTTCGCCCAGGGGTGGTAATTTTTGGCAAATACTGCATGAATTTTGTATCTTAATTGCAATTTTGACTTTTTGTTTCAGAAAATGTGTTGCTGGTTCATCCAGATCCTCGACCTGACCTATCCAGCCACGTCAATGTTCTCTGGTGCTGGTTTTAATCAGACCATACGAGAGACACATGGTGATATTCAAATTGAAGATCTCTGGCTACCGTATTTCACAATCACGACTGACATTACATCAAGTTCTATGCGAATTCATACTCATGGTAAGTTAGTTTTAACTGTTTTATGCGCAAGTAGACTTGGCGTATTTATTTAAACAATAGTATCCATTGTCGCTTAACTTAAATTCTTAAGATTAAAAAAAGAGTAGGGTCCAAGCAAATACTATAAAAGAATCATGATCAGCCATGTAAAATTTAATTGCTTTATACAAAGTAGATACCATAGAGCATGTATTCACATCAACAATTCCTCTGTTGTAGATACTATTTGGAGTGTTTTTTAATGTTTGTCGAGTTTTCAGTTTTTGTCTTTATTTGTTAGTTTTCGTTTATTTAGCTATCCACAATATACTTGCTTTCTAACTGGAATCTACAGCAGTGAAAGGATTTGAATTGCACTCTGTTAAATATTTTAAATAATTAGTATTTAGTAGTAATTTTGTTTGTTAGTTTCACATTATAGATAGTTTTCACTTCACGTGGATTTGACATGTAAAATTACAACAAATGCACAGATTTTCGTATACACTTTAGTTTCCGTTGCACATACATGTTTTGTTATTTCTGTACTAATCGTGCCTTGAATTGCACGGTGCCTGTTTGATTAAATACGTAGGAGGAAGTCAACCGTTAAAGATTAAGTAGTACCCAGCTCAGCAATATTCATCACATTTTTCTTAGACGTGATTTCTTTCACATGTACTAACAGGGGTATTATATGGAATTTTTAAATTAGGATTGAAAACAGTTTAAAAAATGGTAGAAGCAAAAAGTAGCTTTGATTCCTTAGAAAAAAGATCACAAATATCTCTAAACGTTTTATCCTTCAATTGGATTGAATATTTAATAATTATGGAGTAAGAGCACACCTTTTTATTTATGTACACATCACTTCAAATTAGTATTCTGAATCCTCGTCATGACAAGACATTTGACCTCTCGGTCCTAGTCTCCTGTTTCCTATAAATTTCCTCACTTTGCACTTTTTATCTATTTATTTTTGTAAGAGTTATTTTGTTATTGTTTGTTTTCGAATCATGCTTGTAGTTTATCTGACATTATGAACCCACATTAATCATGCTAATACTCAATTGCATGGGTAATGAGAATGAACTAAAATTATGGAATGAACATAACTATAATGAACATTAAAGTTTCTTTTGTGTAGACCTTTTTTAAATCCAATTGAGGTATCGTTAATCTAATTACATGTATAAATCACCTATCTAGATATATATAGGAAATTATGCATAACAAATTTCTTCGACTTAATGTTTATACTACCTACTGAGCGACAATGGAGATAAATATATTGCTTGTGTTGTGAACAATATAATTTTCTATCAATTAATTACATACATACTGGTATAAGATTGTCAAATTTATCCAGTGTCAAGGATTGAATTTGTATTTTGACTCATTAGAAATTGAAACATACCAAGTAATTCTGGGTATTTGTGGTTCTTTAAATAAAAAAACCTCTCATTTCCCAGTTGTATTGTTGGTATGTGAAAATAACACATGTATTTATGAAATAATGTATTGATGAAATAATGTATTGATGTTAAACGTCGACAAAACCTTCACAACAATAGGTTTCAAGAAAAATGAAAGGTCACTTTCACTTGTCCCTCACTGTAAAAATTTGACTTTCGTATATAGGGAAAGTGTAAAACCTTAGAGTATATATAACATGGAGGGATAATCCCTTTATAAAAAAAAGGCCAAAAACGTCCATGCCAAATCCCTTTATAAAATTTATATATACTCTAAGTGTAAAACGTGTGGTGAATTTTTTGAAAAATTCTCCAAGCTATTATAATAACTTTATCGGGTATTTCGGTTCATTTAGGTAGTCTATGGAGATATGTTCGTGCTTCCATGAGTTTGAGCGGGTCCGTAAAAGATTACTAAACGTTTTTGTCAAATTAATTACCTAAATGAATTTCCCCATCACGTGTATAGTCTAAAGAACCTTCACATAATGTTAAAAAAATGCTTCAAACAGGTACATGCCTCCACTCTGCGATCCGAATGATGGACATCTGCTCTTGGATGGTGGATACGTAAATAATCTTCCAGGTTTGCCCACAACCAAGTCAAAAATACAAAAATTATGTGCATATTGTTTAATACACAATGAATTACAAGTTCGGTTGAAACAAGCAAAAGCGTCTTTTTCTCTTGTCTATAATACCTTTTTTTAAATGTATCCTCTACTCATCAAGATTAAATTTCCACGAAATCTCCAGAACTGTGTGTGTATCATTGAGATTGAAAATATTAACAGGAAACGTGTTATCTTCGTTTGGAATGTGAAATTCACATTGTGAATAACTTGTGACTATACCGTGATCTCCATAATGTCATGTAATTTGAAAAGAAAATTTGGATGTAAGGAAAACTTGTGTAAGCTTCATATTATTAAAATAGCAAATAAGTTTAAAGTCACAAGTTGAAGCAGTATTGTATATGCGGAAAAACAATTTTAGATGTGTATTAAGATAAATCCCTCTCGCTCACTATCCTTTATGTAAAATGCTACACGTTACATATAGGTAGCACGTGAACATTTTCAGATTTAGACTTGTCCACAGTCGTATCTGAAATAGCTATTGTTTGAAACAGCTATTGAAATAGCTGATTGTTGTGCTTGTTGTAGGGCACATGGGAGAAGTATATATAGAGGATAGACTTGCAATGATTGTTATGTTATTTGTACTCTATTCTATACACTAACTATAATTTTTTTTATTCTATTAATCTACCCTCTTGGACTTTTGACTTGTTCTTTCCTTTCCCTGTCCAATTTTCAATCAGTACCTGTACCTAAAAAGTGAAATGAATGAGCACTTTTTTTTTTTAATTTGTGAGTATTTAGGCAAATTTAATTTCAAAGATTCGGTTTCTTGACTGATCGGAATTGTATTATTATGATATACCTATACGCGAGAGACTGATTGGGGAATGGCCACATTTATAATAATAATCACATTAGTAATTATAATGTACCTATTCGCTCTCATTTTTTAGTTGTAGGGTCACACTAGTTTTCCACATAAATATTCGCATTTTTTTTGTAGAAATTTCTATGATGACAATGCTATATCCACATTATTCATTATCCATATTAGGTATGTAAATTGTGGTGAAATTGATGAACATTTTTTTAGAGCTGTGGTATAATTATAATGGTTAGATTACTCAATTGTTGCTTTCACCAATCATCGTCGCTGTATGTAGAAGGTTACTGGTTTCATTGCGCTTTTGTTTGAGCTTATAAGTTTTGGTTTCTCACAAAATATTCAAATCGATCCGTGAGTACTATGTGTAGCTTTAGCTTTTGAATTTTGAGTACTGCACGGTTATTCCATGAGTTGTTTTTGTATGACGACTGACTCGTATTTAAACTATATAAAAATATATCAGATTGAAAAATGGATTTAAGGGGTAAAACATAGAATACAAATTTTTCTACAAATGGTTTTCAAAGACATTTTATATAGTTAGTGATTCAATGTCCAAATTTTATTATTTTACAAATCTAAGTGGAGTGTGCCTCGAAATTGTCTTGTAAACAGGAACATTATGGCGATATGTCCGTGCCAGCATGAGCATTGCCGGTGTCTTCCCACCTCTCTGTGATGAAAACGACGGTCACTTACTTATCGATGGCTGCTACGTTAATAACGTTCCAGGTTTTTTATGTCGTTTATATCTTTGATCTTTAGATGTTCAGATGTAGAAAATACAAAAAAGTAGTACAAACAGTTTTATCTTGATGAGAAGAAGATAATCATCAACACATAACAAATAATATATAAAAATTGCTTCAACCGAACATGTTTATCATTTCCATATGCATTTCCATGCCCCCATATGGAATGGAATGGAATATTAAAAAGACTGAAATAATGCGAAACGCGTCATATTTGTGTTTACAGTTAAATGCAAAAATATTCAATTGATTTTCATTAACAAATTAATATAGCGGATGTGATGCGTACGCGGGGAGCAAGATACATTTTAGCTGTGGATGTGGGTTCTCAAGATGATACAGATTTGACAAATTACGGTGATTCGTTATCCGGTTGGTGGCTTCTTTGGCAAAAATGGACCAGTCATTTTAGGACCACCAATGTCAAAGTCCCAAGTTTACCGGATATTCAGTCACGACTTGCATACGTTTCTTGTGTTCGACAGCTGGAGGAAGTTCGTAATAGCGACTATTGTCACTATGTACGTCCTCCAATTGACAAGTATAAAACCCTGCAGTTTGGAAGTTTTGATGAAATCAAGGATGTGGGTTATAATCACGGGAAAACGTAAGGTTTTAAATAAATTCATCAAAGTATAATATATATCCTCCGGTGTACTTTTTTTTCTTACTGTATGATTAATACAAAAAAAGCTTTAGAAATAATTTCACTACATCTTCATCTTTTTGTCTCTCCTATATATAGGTATTTCGATGGTATGATGAAAGGGGGTTCCATTTTACCTTTACAAGGAGAATCTTTTGGTTCTAAAAATCAATATATGAAAGTCCAGTCAACTAGGCGGTCCATGGAAAGGCCGTCGAGTTCAACGTACAATTTTACTGACTTAGCTCAAATGGTCTGCAAAATTCGAAGCTCATTTCCGGTACCAGGAACTGATGATGGTAATTTAACTATTATATGCAATAATACCTACTTTCGATAGTTTCGTCCTTTGTAATTTTGGACAAAAATGTATTACTCTATTTGTAGTATGTGTGTAATATACGATGAATGCTATTGTTTAGATTATTCTGATGATGATACGGACTATCCGGAAGGAGGGTACGTTTCTGAGCCTGGCATAGAATTTATAAGAAGGTAATAGGAACAGTCCTTTAATAATTTAGTCAATCAATAACCTGCATGCATATTTTTCCTAACAATTTTGTTTTTGTTTAATTTCCATGATTCCATCAACTTCTAGTGCAGTTAATTTGAAGGTAATTTAAACTTTACAACAGTATTAAATTCGAACGTGCAATTTGACAGCGACGAAAAAATAATTTTCTTACTAACCTATACAATGTGCTTTATATTCATGTTTTCACAGTCTGGAAGATCTGGACAATTCTCTGAACATGAAATCGACTCGGAAAATGAATTTAGTAAAAATTAGTATGTACTGGTATGTTATTGGTAATAAGTAATAAGACAATGAGGTATTGTTTTTTTTCTCAAGTTTTAAAGTGAAAATTTGAAATGCTTACAAAAAAGGCCATGTTCGTAGGGTAAAGTTAACTAGCTGTGTACATTACAGGGTGTACGTATTTATTTATCCTTAATATATAAAGGGTATAGTGTTTTTTCATGTGACTGCGAGAAAAATTGTATACAGACTTAAAGACAGACTAAAAAATAATAGTTATTTGCCGTATTTTCGCTTAATAAAAGTTCTCGTTCTTGTACATATATAAAGTAGAATATAGATAATTGTTAGGTGAAATCATGTGTGCATTACAATATTTATTTTTATTATGAAAGTATTTGGAGTGCACATATAGACAACGATAAAAGTAATTACAATATCCACAAGTGGATATTTCGTGCATAAAAGGATATTTGGAACGATAGGCTTGTATACATGAGAAAATATTACGCAATGTATATATTATATTGTAATACCTATGCACGTATAGTCAAAGGCGAGTCAATATTGTGACGAAAAAGAAAACTTGTGATTGAATATTCAGAATATTGAAATATTGAATATATATATATATGATAAACCTAAGCTATGGCTGTTTAAATATTGCATTTATTTAATAAAATATTTGTAACGTATTTCAAATGATTAACATGTATTCATTCCGTATTTTATTTGTGTCATATAAAAAAGGAATTTTGTGACAAGGATTCGTTCATAAATTGCATGTACATAGTAAATATCTACACTCATACCCGTTATCAATCACAGATACTTGGATCCAGCAGACTGAGAAAAGTACCAACCAAATGTATGGAACCAGTAACGAGAACATTCACAGTTTTCCCTGAAGTTTCACATCCTGTGTTCGAAATATCCTCCGTATATGAAATAACATCTTCGATCGTTTCAAAAATATGACTTTCTGTTCTTCTTGTGGACACATTCAGCTTTTCTTGAAGGTGAGACCAATCATCAGCGTGACTCTCACATTTAGCTCTCTGACTATCAGACATTTCCGACTCTAGTTTTGACCAGTTATCTTTTGAATTGGAGAGGAAATAAGAATATTGATTATAAGCAAGTGAGTTAATCCTGTATCAGTTTTTAGAAAATCTTCACCGTACCACTATAGAAACTTTACCTGCAGTTGATGACTTTGTTATTGAAGCGACAATCGGGCAAAATATTACTTTATCAAATAAATCGCTGACTATAAACGGTTCTAGTAAACTGTCGGCTTGGCGAAATCCAGTTAAATGAAATACAAGTACACGCACCGAACTCGGAGATGGTGACGTTCGAGAGTACCATGATAATGCTGCAGAAAGACTTTCGGGTGTATGAGCTCCATCCAAGTAGAAAGTTAAAGCTGCGTTTCTTTTCAAAATCTAAAAGAATGAAAAGATACACCATTTTCAGGTTTAAATAAAAAGGGTAGCGCGTTTTTATCAATTAAAATTAAAATGCCATCAAAACATACTCATATGTACCTGAAAACGACCAGGCCACACACAGTTCTTGAGACCGTCTAAATGCCATGATTGTAAAGGAGACGAATTCCCTACTAGGCTCGAGAAATTTGAATCTTCCGTAAAACTATTATTATTGAGCAAAAGTTTTTCAGGGAATTTTCGATGTAGAAAAGTATTTGCTATTTGTACAGCAAGTCCAGCATTTAATTGTGATACATCTCGATTATCAATCCCAAGCTCAATGTTACTTTCCAGGGGTGTTGCTTTAAAAAGAGGACACTGAAAACATAATTTACATACAAAATATAAATTTTAAATGACTATTCATTATGCAAAACTTAAAACTTGCTTGA
Organism: Gisinianus flammeolus; assembly: GCA_034699125.1. NCBI lineage: Eukaryota > Metazoa > Arthropoda > Collembola > Symphypleona > Katiannidae > Gisinianus > Gisinianus flammeolus. Next base: position 28,610 of record JAIUND010000849.1, on the reverse strand, counting down.
ACCAAAATGACAAACTTACATTTACAGATTGGGCATGACTGTCAAGAACAGTTTGAACAGATGGTTGATGATTTGAAAGTGTGATTACTGGAACACTTGATTTCATTATACCCGCTTTTTGCAAGGCAATTTCTTCAACTGTATTTCCTAAAATTGGTTGATGATCTAAGCCAAGGGATGTAATACCAACGACAACAGGCTTTCTACACGGGCAAAAGAAGGCTTAATTACTTTTGTGTCCTTATCTTTCCGGTAATAATAAGCAATAGAATAATATTCTGTTTTGTTTACTTCACAAGTAAGTATGTACCTTAAAATATTTGTAGAATCAAATGTTCCTCCGATACCAACTTCAATTATAGCAACATCAACTTTTTCCTCCAAGAAAACACGAAATGCCATACAAGTTAGAAACCGAAAATACGCCGGCATATCTGTATCGTTTTCCTATTTACAAGATGAAATTATTATTAAACATACTTTGGAAACCATCCTGAAATTCGCTTAATTTCTTATGAACTCGTGCATAAATTACTTTTTGCCGTTCTATTCCATCGTAGGATTGAAAAAAATATTGAGAAAATTGTTCAGGAGTTATAGGTTTTCCATTAATCCGAATTCTACCCCTTGGAGACACTAAATGAGGTGATGAGTAAAATCCTGTTTTCAGTCCAGCATGCCTTAGTATTGACTCGATAAATGCACAAGTTGATCCTTTTCCTTTCGTCCCAGCAATGTGAATCGTATTCAAAGAGTCAACTTGTTCCATTGAGATGCCACTTCGTATTAAATATTTAATTGTACCAGGTAAGCTGTCATATTGTAATGATGTTCGGTTAGCAGCAATTATTTTGACGACATCAGAGTTACTCTGTAAACCATTCAGTGCCTTTATCGCATCCTAAGATGATTATAAAATATACCAAAGAAAAATTAAATTATACTTTCTAATACGTTTGCATAAAAATATTTAATCAGGTTTGGAAAACGTTCTTACCTCGTATGACCTTTCAACTTCCATTGTATCTCTATTCACAAGTTTTGATCCCATTAAGGCGGACGCAGGGTCGAATGACACTTGTGATAATGCTGAAGAAGGCGAAGAAGAAGAAACTTTGGCACAAGTTGACATGACCTTCGAATGCTTCAAATGAATCAATCTAATCTTGAACACACGTGGACGAGGACGGAATGATGATGTTACCCTCAGTAGGCCTTCCACTCTACTACTCATCATCTCTATTGTGTTTTTGGACGTGACTATAGAACCATCAAGTTGATTGTATAACCACAATTACATTTTTTATCCTATACAAACAAAAAAGCATTGGTTATAGTATAAAAAGTATAGATTCATATCAAATAACGAAGTGATAAGAATCATATGAGGTATACGCAGCGTATCTCAGAGATAAGTTATAAGTACATATCCCAATAAAAAGGAGTATTTATATATACGGTAGATAATACACAAGTTATGTATGTGTGTAATTGAGCTTTGATTGAAGTACTAACACAATTCGTATACTACGTACATTGATTCCAATTGACCGATAGCCTACTGCCTTTAACTACCTAAATTCGATATCACATTCTGTATACTTTGAAGAGCAATTTAATGATTAAAAGAAAAAATACTATACGTAAGTATAGGATTTCACTGATGCTGCACTTTTATTCAAGTACAATTACGTGTAAGGAGTTTATACGAAAACCAAACCTATATTAATAACTTTAAAATGAATATAACTACAGAGAATCATTTCTTGCCTGGGTTTTCAATAATCTCGGTGCCTCTTCCTCCAATGGTTAAAAATGTATCATCATAGCACCAATTAAGTGAATGTAGATATGCTGCTGTTTTAGACCTGTAATATTGTATGAAAATTTACAATTCAATATATCATTTACTTCCAAAATGAATGAAATATAAGATAGAAATTCAGTATAATATACTTGTGCACACGTACATATTTTTTTCTGTATAGTTTTTACTTACGAGTCGTCCATTCCTTCTTCACAGCAGAGCTTGTTTTTAGAGTACTTCTAAGATGTGACATTACATATCACACTTTAATACCCTTCAATTCTAATTTAAATACTTCATTTACCACTGATATACTGCCATTAAAATTATCCCCAGAATGTTTTTGAAAACTCCAAATTTACACATGTAAATTGTAATAAAAGTTGAATACAAAATTTTGTATTCAACGAAATAAACAGCACGAAAAATTACAAAATGCCAAGGATTGAAATGTATAGAAAAGGATGATTCATCTCACAGTCGTCTCTTATGAAAAGTATTCGATATATCGAGTTTAAATACATAACAATTTTTAGTGGTTTAGTAGAGAGCTCTATTAATAATATTAATTATAATTATCTAAACAAACGATTAATCTCTCTTAATAGTACCTACTAGTAGTAGGCTACTACAAATATTTATCATTTCGTTACAAGCTTTATGCATTCAATGCGTGTTTTTTGTTTCATCACGAATCGAGTGTGAACTTTTGTAATTCAACAATTCAAGATTCAAAAATTCGTCAAAAAGAATAATTTAATTGACTATAACGATATAAATCTTACGATTGAGTGAATATTATTTTATTCAATTTAAGTCATTTGATAGCTAACTGTTAGAGTGTGTAGTTGTATTTTGAGTCTCAGTTGTGATTGTATCAATTTCTTGGTAAAATATATCACAGTTTAATAATAATAATAGATATCTGAACGACGTTTAGGGAACGATTCACAATGTTTCATATAAATCCCGAATTTCGGTCGATGACAGCCCTGTGTGTCGTGGAAGATATATCAAAATGCCCTTTGGGATACACTCCAATCAATAAAACACATGATCAAGAGACTGAAGCGGACTTATGGAAGGATGGATTTTTTCGATCCAAAGTCACAAGATACGTTTGTTTAAGTAAAAGTCAAGGCCGACCGGAGCATGTCATTGCAGACATTCAGGTCATTCAATGCGGGTAAGAAACCCAAAAAGTATTTACCACAGTATTCATAATTTGTTAAACATAATAAATGCCTATATATCCTTTCTGTTTTTATTAAAATTACAGAGAAATGCCACCGGAATCTTTCTCGGTCGTTTCAGCTACAGTTGACACCAATCAGAAAACCTTTCAAAAGAAACAACTTTGTTACAAATTAACTCATTTTAGAACTAATGCGGAGAGTGTTATTGATTTGATCATATTAAGTAAATTGAAGCCCCCCATCGGATACGATTTTATTGGGTATGAAAGTTTAACATTTTTTCTTTTTAGAAAACCACTTTGTATAGTCAAGTTTATGACATCATTGTACTTTTTAATATGTTCTTACAGGGAAATCAATGGTTTTCATTTCTGTGTACGGAAAGTATCAGCCATAACTCGATTATCGTCACCTTCATTGTCTTATGGGTATAATTTATAATTGTTTTCCTCTTTTACTGTCAGTATTAGTATTAATACTATTAATAGTTATGGCGTAGGTAAATCCTATACAACGTACTGTATTTTTTGCTATTAGAATATTACCTGGGATGGGAAACAACGCATTATATCCACAGATTCAACATTCTTTGAATGATCTGACTATGAGTAAGTGACAAATTTTATTTAAATTGAATACAAACTTATGATACATCTAAAAGATCTATCGTTGATTCATTTTGTATCTTAAATTCTTTTATTTTTTATTTTTTTGAAAAGACGTAAATGGAAATAATACAAACGGTTACAACCCAGGAATGTCAAATCCGATGGATCGCTTCACAACTTCTGCACCTAATTCTCCAGCCATGTACCCAGGTCAATTCACCAATAAAAACCAAGCACAGCCATACAATTCATCTACAATGTCATCCTTCTCGGGACTTGAAGGAGTTCCACTGAATTTGCGTGAAGATTTAATCCCGAAAAACGGAGAAATTTCTGTAAGTATACACATTTATAGACAATTAATTTATTACTGTCCAAAGTTGGTTTTACGATTCTGTGTACGCATTGTTTTCCCCAGAATATCTTGAAATTGTCTCAAATTTTCTATTTTAGTTTGGACGAGGACAAGTCAAGCCTATATTTCCTATAAAATCTGAAGCAGAGTTAGAGAAAGAGGTAATTTTCCATAACTTGAACTCAAAACCCCAAGCAAATTTCCCCCACATTTATTATATTTATTATCATTATTGTAAATAAGTGCTGTGTGATAAAATTATCAATTTTGATATGTTTATCAAATTTCCAGTATTCATACGACTTTCGTACGGAGCGAGAAGTTTTGATAAGCTTATAAAACAAAACTCACCCTAGCTCAAACTGGCATATGAAAGTCGTAACAACGAAAAAACTACGTCGGATGCATATTTAGTAGTTACTACAAAAAACAAGTTTCCTCTAAAAAAATCGGACCTGTTGTTTCCTTCAACAAATTAATACCAAGAGAAAACCGAATTATAATAATTATAACGACACATGTCTAAAGATGAATGGATTTGTGAGGGGATTGAAAAATGTTTGTGTTTTAAATCATTACAATGATCTGTCATTACATGTCACTTTGATACGATGCCTCGTAACCGTATAAAACTTGTATTGGAATATTGGATATTGGATTCAGAAGATTCACAAGCCTAACAATGTCACCATGCACAGCAAGGAGAAGCGGTCAAGTGGTGAAAGTGACTAAAGACCAGAATATTTTAAACAAATACAAGTGAGTGCATGTACAGAAATTAGAAGCAGTGTTGTTACCTCACTAATTTCGTCAAATTTAAACGTGAAAGTGTATTTAAAGCTTGATAGATTTTGGACTGAAATGTTGTCCATCGATTACATGTGAACTACAAAATCCTATTGAACTCTTCCTCTGCTTATCTCTAAACATTTTGAATCTTCGAAAATTTAATACCTATACTTCATAAATGCAACCTACAAACTACAATGTAACATAAAATTGATAAAATTCGCTTCAAGTCTAACGTTTTCGGCCTCTACTCGAATTCTCTCGACTATAGTGACAATTTTATGACACAAATAATTAAAGTATATAGTGATATAATAATCACTAAAAAATCGACCTCCCAAAAAAATATATATATTGCCATTAAAGTAAAGCCATTGAACTTATATTATGTATACATTTGTCGGTATATTGTAGCTATATTCGGAAAATGGATAAAACGGAATTAGTATGAAATAGTATGAATTAGATCCTTTTTCAAATCCAATCATAATAACGGGCTTCAGTAATCACCAAATAAAATTTAGTAAAACTTTCAGTATCATGTCGTTGTAGCTTCAAAAACATATCCCAAACTTTTTCGGTCACCTATAGTAGTTCTTCAGTTTTATGAATAAAAATATAAATGCAGAAAGAAAGCAAAGTTGTACATTTTTGTCACTGATACAGAATAGTCAGCAGTATATTATAAATATAAACTATATACTTTGAGTCGAAGAAGAACCGTGCTTTGAGTAAGTATTAGCGATCGGAGTCCTTTTAAATCGCTACTCTGTAAATGTTTTGCAACATTACTAAATGAGAATATCGATTATTTAATACTAAGGATGAATTGAAATCATGAATTTGTCAATGCTGTATGCTACTGTTATTTAGAAAATTCAGAAAATTGTACAGATTTGACTAAAAAAGCGGATACAGTATTCAATCTTTGTTATACGTCATGATGAGCTATTATGAAATGAACAGACAATCATAATTATTGTAATAGTTATCAATCATAATGAATCACAAAACGATCTTAGAAATGGACATCAGAAATTAGTCTTAGGTTACAATAAATAAAAGTGTAAAAAAACAATTTTTCAGTTTAAGTTGGAATTTGAAAATCGTTCAAAATCAAAAGCCCTTTTGCCATGTTGTATACTTTAATTACACTGTAGGACCCATTACATTGAATGTAGCTAAATTAAGTGATAACAGTAGGTTTAACCCAGTAAAAATAGGATGCTCTTTTAACTAAAGTATGTGTTGTACAGATATACATATAAAATTTACAAAATCATACAAAAATGTAGGATATCGATTCAGGAGTCAAAGTAAAGAGTCAAAAAGTTGTATATTGTATATTTTGACTGAAATTCTGTTCAGTTATTGAATACGCTATTCTTTTAAACATATATATCTAATCTATATCACAAATCCTCAGTGGTTATGTAAGTAAGAAGGAAGATTTTTTAGAAGCCAAATGCGTAATACCTACAAAATAAAGTACATTGTAAAATTTCCTTATTTAAAGTTATTTTATATCCTTGCTCCAAGTTTAAATGGCTGTTTCCTGTGAAGTATCTTAAGTTTAAAGTTGTGTGTTGCATTACAAACAAGTTTGTAGTAGGATGTATTATTAAATAAAATTCTTATTAATTATTATTGTATAAGGTAGATATACACTCGCACGACACTTATATTATTTTGTTTTGATTATGTTATAAATAATAATTAATAATTAGCATCATTATTTTCATGACATAAGGATTTAGATTATGTCATATTATGCATAGTATAATATATACATATATACTATTAAAAATAATATTCATGCCATTTAAGTATATACGAAGCACATTTATGTACTGAAGTCTATACATAATACAATTCTTGCATGTCCAATGTCAATTACAGATTATATCCACATTATTACGAATTTGTCACATTGCAAGCTCTGTGTGTGAGCTCAATTACAATTATTATTACAGTAATAATTGTCATTTTTGTACATAATTTAAAGAAAGTATACGTAAGGATTAGGAACACAAACAATTATATGAATGGATAAAAAGAAATGACTGTACACATGTTTAAACGTATAATAATAAAATATGATATGATTCCGTTCAAATACAAGTCAGTTGGTCAGAAAAACATGGAGCTTGTAACTTGCATTTCGTTCATATGTATAAGTACTTGGTATTTCTTTGGTAAATAAACAGTTACTGTTCGTGATACGTATGAGAAATGTGGACAGTTGTTTATGCGTTGGAGGAATAGCAGGCATGAAAGATTAACTGGATCAGGGGTTGATTTTTTTACCAGAAAAAACAAGTCACTGTCTTTCTTTAAGTACATACATATATATTACACGTACTTAATATACTTTAGAGCAGTCGGATAAAAAGGTAAATAAATATTTTAGCAGTGCCTACTGTGTTTTATTTTAGCCCTTAAACTTCGGCTCGCTGTCGACTTTTGTCTATGAACTAAGTATATCATGCATGGGAAGTTGAAACAGTTTGACATGGGGTATAAAAATGAAGACGTATACATAATATGTACAGATATTACATACATATAGGCTCATATAGCTCACTTAACAAAACAACTTATGAAAATATCATAAAATCCATGTAGAATGTAGAACATGTTTTAAAAACACCCAGCACGGGAAATCGGCATTTCTTTAACGGGAATCCTCTCTCAAGCGTAATATAAGCAAGCAGTACTTTCAAAGAAACACTGCTCCTTTTCTATAAGTACGAGCTCCACGAGATTTATCACCATTGTAAAATAAACTTTACACTAATTAACAATAAGGCGAAGTAAACATATTATCAGAAACCATCAGCTCCGCAATTACACAATCAGAAGTGCAAATATTTTACTTGAAGATGAGCATTACAAGCTCGTGTATTTTTTTGTACCTGTGCCTACATACCATTTTCTTTTCTATTGCTTTTTCTTTGAAGATTGTAGAGTCTACATTAGTCTACAATGTAGAATGTAGAGTATAAGGGTGAGAAGTACTGACAATGAGAGGACAAGAGACGAGAGAGAAGGGGAAAAAGTAAAACGTATTTTTAAAAGGGTAAAAATGAAAGCGGAGATTTAAGAAGAGAAAACGCATCATATAGAATTTCATTATTTTCCTATCCAATTCATGAGTCGCTTCTTCACATGTGAAACCATTTAACTGCCGACAGCCGATGTTTGTTAATTTCAAATGCCACACACACACAAACACACACACACACGAGGATTTTCACTTGCATAGTGTGCATTATTTTTAATTCGTCTTTGGGAAGAATAGTGTAAAAGCCCATTTGATTTCAGATGAAACCATGTAGACCAATGCATTTTAATGTAATGGATTTTATATTGATAGTGCATACAGACAATCGAGAGAGCAAGTGTATACCATTCAGAATACAGTTGTATCTGTATATATATTTATTATTGTAAATTGAATCTTGTCCATGCCAGAAATCCAAATCAAGCAGAGAAAATAATAAATGCAATTTCTGGTCTTGTGTCGAGCAAGAGTATGGAAACATATTACATGTTGGTCGGGAAATAAATCCGTCTAAAGAGACATATAAAAACTCTAATACTTGAAACGCTCTAGATCTTGTATCTTGATGCATTTATTACCATCCAGCATGGTCTATGTTTATTCATCCAAGCAAAAATTGTAAATCTAATTCCAGATCCATACAATCTCGACGTTTTCCTCAGCTTTTTTACTCTTTAATGACTAAAAAGTTCAATGTAGATTTGTAGATTCTCAACTAATGCTAAAACTTTGGCAGTCTGCTTCTCCCTTTCTTTACATTTCTTTTACTATTTCTGAATGACATTCGTATTCCTAATTCCTTATTGAAGAGAATTGTGACTGAAACCCCAAAATTTATATGTATATGATTCGCCCAAAATAAAAAACCGTTATATAATACGCATAAAAAATCGGCCACTTTCTCATATGCCTCTATTTCTGTGCATTCAATTTTTTTTCAGTTTTACACTTGAAAGTTGACATTGCATCCCATATTCGTATGTTAAACCCTTTAAATGATAGCACATTCCTTCTCGATGACTTCCAACGCTGACTGCGACTTGTTGCATTTCCCAACTGTAGATATATTGCTGTACACGAAGTTTATGGTACAAAATAAATATTCGGATTCAAGTTATTCTTATATATATTATCGGAATCCTAAATTATTATCATAGATTGTGGATTCTGCACTGTCTAATAATAAAAATAATAATAGGGCGTACGGTAAAATACTGTAAATGATCAGAAATTTGAACACAAATTCAACTGTAACAATGCTGCATTAGTCAACCAACAATAATGAACAATAGTGATAACAAGGCAAGGGTTGTTTTTTATAAGCCTTTTATGCTTATTTTATTCTTTATTATATGGTATGTAAATTGGTCTATATAGTGGAATCACCATGTGCAGGCAGCAATATGCATAAGTCTAATTGTAAGTAGGTATGTAGTAGGTATTTACGTGGCCAAAGGATTTAAGTTTCCATTTCATTTGAGCTTGACTGAATTTATTGCGTTGTGTCGTACATTACATTCCATACACGCATGTAAAATCCACGTGCTGAGTAATACATGTATAGGTACAAACTGTATGTATACTCAGTGAGTATACAGTTGTACAAAACTTTTTGGAGTTTTTGTACAATATCAAATGTGCGTTTCATGTAATTCCTGCGTAGGAGTTTCCTTCCCCCAGTGTGTTTCTGTTTGTACCCATTATGTGTGTGCATAGCATACGAATCTGTGATCTGTACTCGAGGAGAGAAATTATGTTACCAAGTTTACATGTTGATTGGCATATATCTGTACTTACTTATATATGTACTGGAGTGAGTTGGCCCAGGAGATTTTTTTTTCCTTAGAGTACTTTGTAAAATACACGCATAATGTTATTGCTTATTAGTAAAAATTCCATCGTGTACTTTCTCCGTTGGATGGAAACAGATGAAAAAAAAGAGCAGGAGTGAGATGTGTTGGAATTCTATTTCCTCTTTTGGATTCCATCGTGTGAGTTGTATGTACATAGTGGTATAGTGGTAGTGATGCATATCCACAGTCCATTGAATTTTCCTAAACAGAAAGCATTTTTGTGTACAAAAGAATTACGAGACCATAATAATAAACAAAAAGATCCATAATCCACACACACACACACTGTGAACTGTGAATACACAAAGGATAGAGGTTGTAATTATTAATAATTTATAGAGTTTGTGAATAACTGGAATGCTTTTTCAATCATATATACATTCTGCAGACACATATATGGACAAGTACAAGCACATATACAGGATTAGAGACTATTATACACAGTGTGTTCACTCATCACTGTTTGAACTGTTCCAGTGACGAAAGTTCAACTATGTATATAGTTTGTTTTCGCAAATATGTAAATGTAAAACCTGCGGTGTCAACATTTATTTTTTCAATCGTGGAATCGTGGAATGGATATATACATACAGGGTAAAATGTGGAGTTGACTTGATCCTTTATGTACATACTGAAAAAAGGGGGAGGGGGAGGATTTAAGTGCTTGAAATTCTTCAACCAGAATATACCTATCAGTACATTCGTGGTCCATTGTGTTGATTTCTTCCCATTCACAGGTTTAGATTTGAATACACAATCTCTCAGTTTCATATTTGCCTGTCCTTAGTCATTTTCTCCACAATAATTTCACAAAATATAGGCTACTTCAAATATACGGTGGTTTAAAATTGCAGTCACTAATTACATAAGGGAGTAAATACGGAAATGGGGAATTGCTGTTTTTGAGCACACTTGGAGTTTAAATGATTTTTCCATGAGCACATGTATACAGAATAGTACAGACACAGATGTAGTGCATATGGGGGATTTAACTATCAAGTGTGGAGTGTGAGTGAGTTGTGAGGATTGTAAAGATGTTGGGGTGAAAAATAAAAAAAATAAAAAGAAGATTTTAATTTGTGTAGTGATGGGAGGGAGGGAGGGGATGGAGGGAGGGAGGGAGGGAGAGGAAGTTAAGTGTCTATCTATTCTATACTCCATAATAAAATAAAGTGTCTTATATACTTTGGAAGTTCAGTGAAAAGGAGAGGTTAAAGATTCCGACAGCTTGATATTACTTCCTTCCTGAGTGCTTGGCATTTTTCCTCATGTGAAACGTAAATACATCCGTGTGCAAAGACATGCAAAGACATGCAAAGACATGCAAAGACATGCAAAGACATGCAGCAAAAGATTATATACGTATATTTACCTACAATTATAAATACCGAAACAATACTTACCACAATAATATAATTTACTCTCCATGTGCAGACTAAAAGTTGTCCTCTGTTCATTCATATTATATTGGAATCATTCACGGAATTCTCTCCCCCATCTCTCTCTCTCTCTCTCTCTCTCTCTCTCTCTCTCTCTCTCTCTCTCTCTCTCTCTCTCTCTCTTCCTATTAGTCGACGAAAGAAACTATTTACAATCGTGTGCAACTACTCATATACGTACTAGTACACATTACACATGCACTAGTCAAAGGTACATATAGATATACATGGAGATAATTTAATAAGTTTGGAGACAAGGAAAAGACCCCAAATCCAGAGATAGAAAGAAACCATGGTTTCATCTTCATTCATGCATCAACTTTCCTCGTAGTATTTCTGCCTATATCTAAAATCTACAATCTACATTCTACAGTGTAGAATCTACACCATCCGTCCGTCTCCTCCTGCATTGAATTGTGCATACTTATACATTGTATTCATTTAGAAATAGCTGATAAAGCCGTATGTGTGTATGCTGTGTATGTGTTGTGTATGTGTGAGTATTGAGTGGCCCACCTAACTTTGGTTCATCTAAACACTCTCCTTCGTCTTGTAGTAATACTTCTTGCTATTTTTGGACACTAGATCTTTCTTTCTTTCTTTCTTTCTTATTTTGGATGTTGATGTTGTAGCCGAAGCTCCTTATAGGAAAAACTTATTTCTTTTTAGTATGGAAGACAGAGAGACGGAGAGGATATTACGCTTATATGCTTTTACTACTACTATATCTGTACTGCACTGTACTATACGCTGAACGTATTACGTTCCATAATATATTACAGAGGGAAAAGACAGGCAGGCAGTGAGACAGACAGACAGGGAGAGAGAGACTATGGATGACTTCTCTTCTCTCATGTTCTTTCTACTTACTTAACTTGAATGGAGTCATATCGTACATTATTTTCTCCCCTTGTCTCCAATCCCAACGAGTCATCCAAAAAGGAGAGTTTGGAGGTTCCAGAGAGAAACAGAGAAACAGAATCCATGTGTACACACATGGGTGATGGGTGCAAACTTTTTTTCCTTCCCCCCCCCCCCTCTCTCTCTCTCTCTCTCTTCCCAAAGTCGACACGGAGATGATGCATATTGTGAATAGTCGAGTGTGAGAATAGAAACAAGAACAGAATTCAGAGCGAAAGAGAACGAGAGATTCTTGTGTGAGTAGTAGTACAGAATTTATCAAAGATTTCTTGGTTTTTAGTACATTTCGTATAGACTTTCTTGTGTAATATTCATTTTGAGGAAATACTTGTATCTGTATAGTAATCTGTACATATAAACTAATATATCAAAATAGGGAGTAGAGTGTGACCGAACAGTTGTATTATAAATATCTAGGTATATATAGTAAATTAGGAATGCACACACGCTACATAGATGAGTTGAAGCATTCAGGCCATATCGTGTGTGGATGAGAGAGAGAGAGAGAGAGAGGGATGGAAACATATTTCAACCATCAAGTCAAGACACTTTCAAAGTGTCATTTTCGTTTTGGTTTTCGGTTCTCGGGAACAAATATACAGCATTGAGACAGACAGAGAGAGAGAGAGAGAGAGAGAGAGAGAGAGAGAGAGAGAGAGAGAGAGAGAGAGGGTAACAGTAGTCGAGCGTAGTTTGGAGAGGAGACGGAGGAGAAGCGCAGACAGAAGAATTGCCGGTGTTATGTGAACAAGTCGAAATCAGAGAGAGAAAGAGTCAAAGCTTTAAGCCGGAGAGCTACCAAGAATTACATACTATATACAAAACACAAACAGTAGCGGATTTTCTGTACTTAAGTCGTGTATAGAATATGTATACACATTCAGATAGTTTAAGGCCAATGGTTTTTGCCAAATGCCGAGCCATGTCAAAATAATCCGATTTTTTCTTTCTACCCTCCGTGTTTTAGTCTCGTCTCGTACCCCGAGCTGCATATCTATATTTGCGTGACTGTGAGAATGACAGAGAGAGAGAGAGGGAGAGGGAGAGAGAGTAAAAACTTAATCCAGTTTCATACAGTGGAAAAATAAATAAAAATATTTGATAATGTGATTACTGTGTGTGTATGTGTGTGCGTTTGTGACACAGTGGAGATTATAATATTGGGGTTTTAATATATGCCATATTCCATTGACTGACAGTGTACAAAATCAAAACTCGGAGTGAGAAAGTGAGTGAGTGAGTGTAAAATGGTGCGTCCATTAGGATCGGATGGGGATCTTCATCCTCATCGTTTCACCGACGTGTCACCACGGACTAAAATTGTCCATTTTAATCCCTATGTCTCCAAGTTAAGGTACAGTGAGCCCAGAGATCCTCATGTTAATAATGAGGAAAATGGTCATCAGCAGCAACGTGTCACGGTTCAAGTTCAAGAATTAATGTTACCGTCTCCATCACTCCAGAAAGTGCAAGTTACCTTTCCCAAACATAATCCTTTAGGTTATTGTGAGCGATACGCCCTCGAGGTCAATATACCACCACCTTCATCTTCATCATCTCAATTTAATTCATCATCATCGTCCACCACAATGTTGGAGCAGGCACAGAAACAACATGATGTGGATGATGAACAACACTACCACTTTCGTGATATTGTATTAAACAGTGAAGAGTCACCAAATGAGCACGGTCGCAAAGAAATCAGTACATATTTTAGGAACAGTTCTCGAATTGTTCCCAATGGTCATGGTGGTGGTGGTGGTAGTGGCAGCAGTAATAATAATATTATTATTAACCCTCCCGAGGAAAAACAACAACAACAACAACAACAAGGATTGTTTCGGAATGTCATAAATAATAATAATTACCGTACAACTGACGACGAGAGATTATACAAGTTTGATTCAATGCTCGACGAGGACAAGCAAGTTATTTTCTCCTCACACCAGGCAACAAATAAGAATTCGGCACAAAATAATATTATTCCCAATAATAATAATAATTCAAGCATCAACTCAATAATAACAACATCAAATAACGTGATTAAATTGGATCCGATTGTTGTGTCATCAACTCTATGGAACAGAGATTTACCGCGGGTTCCATTTCCTTCCAAAATATCTCAACAATCGTCTTCACCACATTATCAAAATTATAATTATCAGAAATTAGATGGTTGCTCAGTAACAAATACGAATTTCCATCAGAACCATCATCAGCAAAATCCGTATTCAAGTTTATTATTGCGAAACAGTCATAATAATAATAAAAATTGTACTTCAACGACAATAAATAGTAGCAGTAGTTTTCAAGATAGTCAGGAAAAATTGGAAAAAGTGACAAAGAAAACTTTTATGAAATCAAAATTAAGTTTCCTTCATCGATTTACATTGGGAAAATTGGGGAATAGTGGTAGTAGTGCAAGTGCTAGAAGTAAAAAGCCATCATCAACAAAAAGTTGTGCTCATAATATTGTCCCAGTTTCAACTTGGCCATTCAAACCTCCAACTGTTACCGTGTCAGGCGGACCAGTGTCAACAAACCAAGTAGATTTGTCACCCGGCAAATCCTGTTCCTACTGTCCTCAAGTATTTGATTGTCAAGTCAAGAAAAAAATCATCAAGTCAAAAGGTATTATAATATAAATATAGCAAGAAAGTAGTATATGATACTATTGCATCAATAGTATTGATACTTTGATACTAGGTATAATATAGCTTATCAAATTGCATATTATATGTTACACGAGGAGAACTATATGAACGCGACAGAAAAGGAAAACTATGTAGTTCAAATAGTGTGATTTTTGGTTTGTTTCTTTTTCACATATAACACATTCATATAATACAGTTTTTTGGGGGGAATTGTCTACATACTTTGTGCATACCAAAAAACGAGGCTATAGCATATGATATGCTGCATATCTATATACAATAAACGTATTTACTTTTACAAGGTTCTTTTTCTATCTCTATTTTATTTTGTTTGTTTGTTCCACTCTGTACTTTGACTACTCTCCTAATAGTTTAATCATCATAATCATTTGATCATGCATGACAATTTATAATTTATTTTTTTATGTGATTTCAGCACGGAATCCTACTCCTACAATTTCAACTGATCATCATTATTTAAACGATCCATTATCATCAGCTGAAACAAGGATTTGTCATCACACCACCGATCGAATCAACTTTAATAGTGCTAGTAGTGGTCGTTCGGCTCTTAATGAAAGCATCAGTGGTAGTGCAAGTATAATCAGAACAAGGACAATCCCTTATAGTACGAGTAAAAATCCTTATTATCCCAAAGAAAATAAAGCTCAAGCAGTAGGAGTGGACGACCAAGATAGAGGATTTGGGCTACCAACCAACTATACTGTAGCATTGACAAGAAACCAAAGTCAAATCGTAGGAAATTTGGGAGTAAGAGTAAATAGCGACGAGGCAAAGAGAAACGTTGACATTCCATCATCCTATTTAAGACCAACAGCTGACCAAAGACATTTGGTCCGAGTAGGAAATGAGAAGGAAGCAGCTGTTTCAACTCCTTTCACCTTTTCATCATCGTCGTCCACACGCCATTACTCGCTTTCTTCATTTCCGTCACAAGAAACAGGACTCGTCGGAGACGAGCCAAGAGACCAACTAATACGACTTGAACCCTCAAATACTGCGACGCTCAATTCAATAACAACAGAAGCTACAGCCACTAGTAGTAGTAGTTTCAACACCCCATTGGAAAAGAAAACCGTGGCCACTAGTCCTATTCACCATTTGTCGTCATTTCATGCCCTAAATCTACCTGTGCATCGATTTCCATCATCCGTCAACAAAGACGAGGAGGACAGCAGCAAGCCTTCAAATATCAGTCCAAATCCAGATTCACTACCAATTCCAAAACCTCGAATGGAAAAATCTCTTCGAAAGAAAGCAAGCAGTAGTAGTATTAGCAATCCAAGTAGTATAGGGATTGTTGTGGACTCTTCGGATACCGATGAACTGTCAGCTAACGTTGATAAAATATTAGAGGAAGTTGCAGACTTGGAATTGCAATGCTTGAAAATGGAAATGAATGAAGAGTTATTCGACTCGTGTGAGTCAAAAACTAAAGTAAATGAAAAAGGATTTTCCAATGCCGCCAGAACTAAAAGTCAATCAAAAAAATTTGAAGTAGAACTCCGAGACGAGATGAGCATTCAGTTAGATCTGTTTGATGATGTTGGTGAGCAACAACAACAACAGCAGCAGCATGAGAGCCAACCCGTTGGCAAACCGCCGCTTCCACCATCCTCCATTAAAAGCACAGGTACTGTATGCTATGTATATATATATTATTATTATGTGCCCTTCAACATAATTCATGCATACAAATAAAATCCCAAGTACATAAGAGAACCATGTTCTCTTATGAGGAACCTCATCATGTTTATGTCCTCGGATTTTCATTTTTATCTACATACATGTACAGAGTATATTATGTAGCTTCCACATATACAAACACGTCAAATACCCACGTTAATTTCAGACTGTGCACTTGTTCTTGTATAAAGTAGGTAGTAAAATAATTTGTCAAGATATTGAAAATCACCCAAGAGCTCCGGCGGTTTCCTCTCGTCTTTTTATCCTTCAATAAAGTTATCTTTCGTTTCTCATGAGCTAATTTTTATTGCTCTTCTGTGGCCATGTCATGCTTTCGCCTCTTTCTCTTCTTGGCAACTCCATGTCGTATATCATCTTTGGAGTTTTCTCAGAATATTTTCTCGTTAAAAGTATTCAGGGATTCTGCATGTGAATGCTTATTTTTAAAAAATATTTGGCGTCTTTCTTATAGTATACGTCAATCCTTAGTACACTACAACTCTACTCCAGTATATATCGTATATGTACCTCGTTAAGAGCCTATACATATTCAAATATATAAGCTTGCACTTTAAGGCATGGCATGCCCAAATGAAATAATTTTCCATGTCTCATGAGCCTGTCTCATTTTTTTGGGGGATTCCAATAATAATAATAATATTAATAATAATGGGGTTTTCCTTGCTGATAGGATAATATGAATTCCTGTGTGTCCTGTAGAAAAATTAACATTTACTTGGCAGACTTTATCTATATTTATTCTTAGATTCTTTCATTGATAGATTCTTCTTTTTTTTGTGAAACACGCACATTTACACACGCATTCAGGAGCGCAACAATAATTACTGTGCATTCAATAGATTAGACTTGGACTGATTCGGCCAGGCAGGATGTATAAAAGATATAAACATCTCCATGATATCAAAAGTCCCAATCAGTCTTAATTCAAAAGCTTTATCTTTAAGTACATTATCATTTCCACAGTCAACTAAATTCTCCAAGATTTCTATATCATGTGTGAAATAGTTGTGTGCGGTATAAATCAATCAGCGTGGAAATGAAAACAATTCAATCGTATTGTTGTTGTAGGTATAGGTAATAATATGGAATTGTTTAATATTGGGGATGTGTTGTGTATACCTGCACTCGTGAGCCCGTCTCTGCATTGTTTACTTGTTCTTTTATAGTTGGGATTGTGAGGTGACTGGATGTGTACTATGTACGTCTCTCTTGTTCTTTTCTCTCTCGTAGCAATTTCATTTTCCCTAATAGCTTATGCACAAATAAACATTTGTACAGATGGAGAAAAAGTAAGTTGCTTGTGTGCCTGCCATATGTCACAAGTCACGGGAAGTGGAAAAAGAGATAAATGAGTTGATATCTGCACTTATTTGTGTTGACACTAAGAATTTGTCAGCTTCCCCTGGGATCCTATCTTGAACTTGTATACAGTCTTCGTCTTCTATATGATATTTCTTTTCCTTCCCTTTTTCTTCTTCCAATTTTAGTGTTCACAATTCAATATGACTCCTGACAGGTACAATGTTCAGTGAACGTATATCTGTACATACATTTCAACCCTTATTACTTCGTTTTTCTTCATTTAATATATATGATTAATAGAGCTAATCCAATTCCAGAATCTCTTGTGTTTATATTTCTCATGAAAGTTTAAAATATTAATAACGGGGACAATATTGTAAATTGCATCACTATCATCCAATTTCTTCGTTGTACATGGAGATGTGCCCTGTAAAAATGTAACTGTGACTCAAAAGCTGGTTTAACCTCCACGAGTTTCATTTTCAACAAAAACAGAAGAATTTTTTTTGCTCATTTTTTTTGTTTCTGTGATGATGAAATGTGACCAAATTAGTAAATTGAGATTGACAAATGTCTTGTTCCAGCTCTCCCCTCGACAAGCTATTCATAATTCATGAAACAGTCGGGTCGGGTCGGGTCGTTCTTGCATAGCATGTATAGGTATCCAGATTTTCTTGCAGAAAACAGGAAATTGGTGGCTTGTGTCGGAGGGTCATTAACATACTTCTATGTACACATGGAAATCGGAAAAAATGATGAAGTTATTGCTGTATTACATTATTATTCATATTCTGGATTCTAAAGCGCACACGTTCCACAATTCCACAAGTTTTGTTTTCATGACTTCATGAAATACGTTTTATTCTTATATTTAATTAGAAGCCCTAATTCCTGGACAAGTACGACCTTTTTTTATAAATGAGGCTTATTTATTAATTGCACGTAGCACACGTGTTTAAATCACAAGTTCATACTCCAATAGCATATGTTTCATTGAAAACTCGCTCTCGTCAGTCTATATGATGTATAGGATTTGGGGTTGACATATAGTGCGTAAGTAAGTGTACACTGCTGTTATGTACTACATATAACTATGTATGTTACTTACAGTTGTTTTCCTTTTCCTCCGTATTACGGTATTATTTAAATTCCTTAGTGTATGAGTAATAAAAAAATCATGTTACTTTCCCACTAATAATTTAATCATCATAATAATAAGCTATTATATCATTAACGATTAAGTGACTATTCTTCTCAGACTATTGACTTTTTTCTTAGTTTGCAAACTACCGCCGACTGAGTGGGAGGGTGAACAAAACTGCAAAGCCACATTATTATTAATTATTATTGCCATTTATTGGGCTAAATTTTTGTCAATTAACTTTATTAGGTTTGTGATATTAATAAATAACAATTAAGAGACTCCTTAAAAATTGAACAAGTAAGTCTGAAGCTATATTATTGTACTGTATCTGTATTATATAAATAGCTTACTACGCAGGAGGAGCTTTAAAATGTACTTAATTCAATTTTTTTAAAGTATCGTAATTACCATCACAAAAAAATAACTGAGTACTTTTTATCGGAGCTGTTATCTCGTTTGCAAATAGTTATCATGAACTTATACGCATACAACCCAGAGAAAGTGAGAGCACAACAAGAGTTAAGAGACATATAGATCATAATAAAGTACTTGTCAGTTTTTTTCCAGCATTTAAATTGTTGCAGATTGTATCTTTTTCTGTCGTATTTTAATTGCACTATAGTCTCTTCTTTTTACTATACTATACTTAACAATATGTTTCATTTGATATGCATCATTTATTTATCTCTACTATATACTTGCTCTGGTCTGTGTGTATAGCATCGTCCAGTTTATGTGTTCTGATATCAATTGTTAGCTGAGCAATCATATATGTAAATCTCTTGCAATTAGTTGGATTCGGCAACTCGTTGATAATCTCCACCTTCAGTTATCACAGTCGTATAAAATAAGTTAGCATGCCGGTGCGTGTAATATAATTTTATAATCTGTCGATAGATTTAATATGTAGGATATAAAACTTTCATATGCATCTTCGCTCGTTGTTGCGTTTGGAATTTTAAATGTGCAAAATAGGTATTTATAAGTACGTAAAGTACGTATATGTAGATAGAAATAATTGTTGTATGTACATATTAAGCATACATACATGCACTGCTCATTTGAATGTTGAATAATGAATAAAGAGTATTAAGTTGTCGCTATTGGAAGAAAAATAAAAGTTTGATGTTACTTTTATACTGGTACTCTGGTACAGATTACAAGGTCGAGTTAAAATAACAAAATGACACATTCCTATTTCCTATATATATATACCAGCAGACATTTTGATACTCGTGTTATTCATATATACATACATAAATAGTACTGTCTTATTGTTAGTAGTGTCTACAGACCCATATTATGTACTGACATGCTGTGTAACATGAGTAGAAGTAACTTGAACGGGAAAATCTTTCCTGCTATTTATTATATTATAAGGTTTCACTTTTCCATCTATCACATTCAATGTGGTTCCTCATGTAACACTTGTCGTATTATTCTTGGATTCTTTACCTTTTCTAAAATATTGTTGCTATTAATCTTACGTATATAGTTGGAGGAATGCTAATAAGTAGTGAGTAGTAGGTGTTGAACGACAGACGGGAGGATACGCCACGCGGTTTTTCATTTTTACTCATGCATTAGCAGTATATTATATAGGTAGAACTGAAATATGATTTGAGGTGTATAGGCCAGTTGTTCAAGTTAAATAGTTTGGTGGATTGTATACATAGTAGTATAGTCGTCGTAGTAAAAGTAGTAGATGTGTATCTGTGTGTGTGTGTGTGTGTAAGTTAATACGGATCTCCTGACGATGAGTTAGACCTATTAAATGATAAGATACTGATAAGCAGAAAGCTCTCTTTACACAAGAATTTTTTCGTATGTAAACGATTACCAAGTTTACCGAGTTGTAAAAGTATATAATTTTTTTTTATCTGTCCGTTTGTGTATGTTTGTGTTTGTGTTCGCACTGGTGACTGGCCTGACTGGAATGCATTTTTAGTTTGTTAGTTTGAACGCACGGCTCGAGAAAGAAGAGAAACAATTAAATTAAATTGGACAGTATAGTAAAAGGGAACGAAACGAACGAGAGTGGAAGTTGAAAATTTGTCGTGTCCTTCCGAGTTGTGAATACTATATATAAAATATTAAACTAATTCTTGTATTTCTGTTTTTGTGTCTGTGTATATATATATAGTAACGAGAGAACAATTTTTCCGTCGTCCAGACGGAATCGGAGGAGAGATGAGCGGGACGGATTTGGAAGTGAAGCTGTTGAAATTCCGGTTGCAACTTTATCGTTCTCGTGAGGAACAGGCCAAGAAATTGGAAGAAATTGCGACGATGGTGCGCAGTTCCTCGGTCATCGATCGATCCAGGAGGCAGAGAACCCTCCCTCTGCCTCTGAGTATATTGCCTTGCCTTGCTGGAAATGGACATGGAAGTGAAAACCCTGGATGTGAAATTCCTCCTGGCTCCACAACTACCACTCCAACTCACGTCGCCGATCAAATTCTAACACCCGACCCAGTGACCATTCAAAACGAGCGTTGCAGAGCCCAAGAATGGAGTAATTTGTACAGTCAAGCCAGTTTAAATTATCTTCGGTCCCCACCATCCCTCACCAACAATCAGAGCCATGGGAACACTTCCGCTCCCCTTTGTTATACGGGCATTGTGGAAACCGACTTGGACACAGGTTCGTCCACCTTTTATTTCTCTCCAATCATATAAATATCAAAAAGATTTTTGTATCCCCATCACTTTTTTCCCTCTCTCTCCTTTACCCTCGAATCTTTCTCTCGTGTGTGTGTGTGTGTATTTCTTTCATTTTATTTTATTTATTTTTGCCCGAGTCGGATTTATATCACACATATAGTCAAAGAAACACAATAGGTGTAAATATATTACAAAATTAGAAATCATGTAAATATATCCGTTTTATTTCGTATTTAATTGGGATCCTCTCTTTAATTTTTTTCATGTTGTTTATTTATTTATTTACTTATTTATTGAAACCGGGAGACTTTGTATATATTTTTTTTGAAGAACAAAAAATGTGTAATATGGTTGCTGCTCTTTTCTCTTTTTCTCTTTTGTATGTGTGAAGAGAAAGAGAGAGAGAGAGGAATACTATATATGGGTATTAGTAGGGGAGATGATATGGAGAGAGACATGTTTCCATTATAATATGGGATGTGAGTGAAGGATATGTAATATGTAGGTAAGCCCATTGCTCACGTCCCATCATTTCATTCCGCCGTATGTACGCGTACGTGTACATACCTTCCCCTTTTCCATGGGTTCTCTCATACTTAACTATGTATTCCTTTTCAAAGTAGGAAAATCTATGTCACATTGAAAAACCGAGTGAGACCAAGTAGCAACATTTCGAGTGCAATATGTATATATATCTGTATATAGCAAAACCCTAAAGTAAACTTCAATTTGTGGGCGTCAATCAGTATACAATATACATACATAGTATATTGAATATATGTACATGTATTGTATATATATTATATATATACCTAAACAGTATACATCTCACTCTTTGTTTCACCATCGATTTCAATTTCCATTTGACTTTCACTTGGCTCAAATCAATATTTTACGGAGATGCAAAAAAAAAAAAAAAATTCAATTTGACAACAAAAATAATACAGCCTACAAAACATGCATATATAGAGATATTTTTCAACAATTTTCTACAAAAATATGACAGATTCCCAGTCTCTTGTTAGTAAAATATTCTTTTGTGTATATTATTAGAATCTTTCTAAATTCTTGTCTTCTACACAAATTCTTTATATCGATTACGTGTTTATTGTTTATAGTTTATAGGTATTTTTTAGGATTTGGTTTGGCAAAGGTGAATAATTGGGAAAACTTGACCACTGTTAATGTTCATTTCCAATGTTTTTATTTACTAATATGTACAGGTCACGCCACATGCTCACAAGTTCAGACGTATATAATATTGTATACAGAGAGAAAAGAGCTCAAAATGAGTAGGTAGATTCTTTCCTTCGAAAATTATCTTTTGTTCGGAAGAAAAGAAGATGAGCTTAAATAGCTCTTCCGGTATGTCCGTTTAGATTTTCTTTTGTTGAACTGTACGTTTTTTCTTGGTTGCGGCGGATTCATCAATTCACTCGAGTAATCTTTGATATATAGCTTTGTATTCTTTTCTTTTTGTTACCCGCTCTAGTTTATAGTCAACAAGTTGAGTGTATAATGTATATGTACAACTCATTTCTTTGTCTATACAATACATACTTCTCTCATTTCCTCATCTTTACGACTATCATTTCTTCTCTGTGTCATTCTTACGGCTTATATAATTGTACATTTTTATCATCTGTATAGAAACTTGGAAAAGTGATCCCACAGTGTATAATTTATCTGATTTATCATGTTTTTGACTGAAACAGCATTCAGTAATTAAATATCAAAATTTCTTGATAATTGAGGAGTACAAAATGATCAAAATAATAATGACCCTTATTATTAAATTATTAACGACTCTTATTTATTTATTGACTATTTATAGGTGCGAGTCGGGAAATCATCGGTAGCCGGATTGAAGAGAGACAATTCAGTGAACAATACAATTCTGAGCAGTATGATGACGAGTGGAATGATAGTCAGATTGAAATTGAAAATATTAAAAGAAACGGCCAAATCAAATCCAAGAATTCACCTCTACCTCTAAGTATTTTCCCGGACAACGGTCGACTAAGTTATAGTTTGAATAAAAAAACACAGAGCTTGTTGAATCTGGGCTCACCCACAACGACCACAAACATGTCACATAGTCAAATGTCTCCTCATCATCGCACCTCATCCTCTTCGTCCACGAGAGGTGGGGAAACTGGAAATAGTGGAAAACTTAGTGTCGCTTCCTCATCTGCTGATGATCGTGCTCGCTCTATGGAATTCCTTTTGGAAGACTCGGACAAAAATGCACACCTACGGGTACGTCCCATCTTTCAATTTTGTTTTACACTCTTGTATATATATTTCAATAGTGATTCGTTTCAAAATTAAATCCGTACAGTCTGTCATAGTTATATTACACTTCTTTAAAAAAAAAAAAACACGGTTTATGAATTGAAATAGGGAGTCGAAAGTAATTGGGGCAGATCACTCGAATGTTATTATCCCCACTTTCACTCAAACCAATGAAGTGACTTGTTGAAAATGAGATTGAATGTAAGTTTGATTATATGTAGTTCAAATTGGTCAAGTATACTATTCTACACAATCAATCGGTTTAGAAAAAAGGAATTTCCCTCTCATTTTGCAGTCAAAATGAAATTTTTGGAAGCGATGCGTTTGCAAACATAAAAAGTGGATTGAAGTGTGCGGATATATTTTTTGGTAGACTACATATTATTGTGTATATAGAAATGTTGAGGGATCCGAAAGAATGATGTAGGGAAAATATTCGCTTTATGGGATATTATCTTATTATAAATGATGGGATTGAAAGGAGGTCAACGGGAGCCCCTTTTATTTTATCCATCCGTACACAACGTACTTACTACTTCATTATTTATATTATTGACAGAGTACACGAAAATGAGAAAAATGTATTTTATGGTGATGATGATGATGATGATGTGAATGTCGGTAGGGAAAGGTATTGAGGCGGAGTGAATGAATGGAAATCAATGTGTGTATAGTGGTAGTGGTTGATGGCAACGGAGCTAGCAGTGCATGACACCTTGACATTAAATTCAATATCTGGGCTTCGCAAAGTGTCTTTATGGTTAATAGTATATATATGCGGTCAGTGTGTTCATCTTTCTGGCAACTTTATAGGGCATCCATATATACTCTCAATACTCATATTTCGACTCTCACTCTATTAAATCTTCCTATACCTAATGGAGTAATGGGCTCTTTATATACATTTTATCCTGTGGCTTCGTCTGACCTCACAAGCAAGATTCATTTCATCTTTCACTAATATCAATGCCCAAAAGCAGAAATAACAGACGCTGACACATGCCATTCATATGTATGTATATTCACTGTTTGTTCATTCAGATACACACAGAACAAAGTACTTAATGCTTTCATATATGTTTTATTTATTTGTTTATTTAGTAGTCCAGTAGAGAAAATAAGGTTGTATTGTTTCAGTTTTCATTGTTCACGTCGAGATTCGAGAACAAACTGGAATATAGCTCATCTCATGCATGTGAACATTTTCCTAGGGAAATCAAAAAATGTAACTCTAATAAACGTGCTTTCCAATTTTCTACAGTATTAACTTTGCACTTTCTATGCTGCCAGCTTAGAAAGTGCAAGGTTTCTCGTGAATAATACTGTACAACTGTACTTTCTCTTCCTTTGTATCTGTGTGTTAGACTGTTAGAGAAAACCCCCATAATGAAAGCACTGTGAGCTACAGCAACACAATTTCACTTTTATCTGTACTAGTTGAGTAGTTTTCCAATTTTATTACCGTTTAAATTCTGTCTGGAAATTTGTACCAATTATACTTTTGAATATAAAACATGTGTGAGGTCACATTCGCATTCACATTCTCCTTCCCTCCATCTGCATCTCATTTTCGTTTGAGTAGTTCTTGGCATTAAAGATACAGATCTTTTCCGGATAGAAAGTCCTATGAGTGTAGGTATTCTATTTTCTATATATACGTACATTCACATTCGTGTACGTCATTATTTTGTTATTCATTTTTCATGTATCCACGCCAATAGGGATTTTGCTGTCAGAGGCTTGATTACTGCTACTTTCATAACGATAAGAGTTTGCTAAGGGGAGAAATAGACTAGAGTTTTTATAGAGACTTAAAAAGATGTAAAATCAAAACGTTTCAGGAGTCATTTGCTCTACGTACATATTGTTAATATAGATTTTAATGCGCAGTTGGTTATTGTGTAGTTTATTCATAGCATCATAGATATTACGAAAGAATCTCTGTCAACTTGAATATACCATAAGTGTAGAATATATAGCCATAAATCCCGATCTAAAGTAATTTCAAAGTGCAATGCATCTAGTTTACAATATATGTACTAGTAGTTTCATTTTTACCTTTGACAAATTTGGGAACTTGAAAGCTTGTTATTATAATATCCAGTTTCCTTGTGCTAAAAATACAAGAGTCGCTGTCTCATACGTGTTTATTATGCTCGTCACATTTTTGTACGTGGGCGGATTTTGTCCGGCGGGGTCTAAAATGTAGGATAAAGATAAATGGGAAACCAAGGACTAATATGTGGGTAATTTTAAAGTTTATTATAGCTCAAATTATTTTATCGAGTTGCGACTTGCTAGAAACATTTGTAAGGTGTATTTTTAGAGAGAGAGAGAGAGAGAGAGAAACTCCAGTCGTCTGTCTCGTACCCAACTTGGACGGAAAAGGAAGAGTTGAATTAGTTTAGCTTGAGCTTGGATTGAAGACTCAAGGCATGGAATGGCGAATGGTATGGGCATTGACATTATTAAATTAGCTGTGGTCCATAAGACTGAATAGTTGAAGATAGGGATTTTGTCTGCAGGATCGGAATGGAATCACGCCTACATCACCATCATCCGACTTTAGCAGAAGGCTCTCTCTCTCTCTGCTTGCCTGCCTTCTCTCTCTCTCTCTCTCTCTCTTTCTCTCTCTTTCTTTCTCTCAATACTTGAGATCCTGGAATGGAATGGAAAATGGATTTAAAGAGTAGTCCGTCCCATATGTATGTATACAAGAGAGTTTCGTACTTCGTCCAGTATATTTTACTGCATGTACATAGCCACAACGGTCGATGTGTTAAGATGACATTCTAGACGACGCTGTCGACAGGGAAGAAGACGACGACGACGACGAAAAAATAGAATTAGTTGGATGTTGGATGAGTGGAGAGATAGGAACGAGTCAAGTGAGGAACGGGTCGATTGAATACAAGAGAAAAGTCAGGAAGTGAAGAACGTCATTTTCCTTTTTTACTCACAATCTGTCAAACGAAATGGAATCAGAACGGAACACTATATATTAACCATCTTATACCTTATACGTATATTCATATTCGAAGATGAGTGAAATGATTACATCTTATAAAATGAAACTGTTCGTATTAGAGCCTCATTATGCCAGAATCACATTTAATTATGCTACAGATATTTTTTATGTGTCATCATTTGAATACAAAGGTGAAAAACCTTTGGTCTAGGAGTTCTATTTAGGACCATCTTCAGTTGGAGCTCTCCAAGTTGACAGTATATGTATATATAAACATTCCCAAATCCGAAATTACTCGCGTGATGATAACATTTTCATAAAATAATTATCTCCCATAATCGTATTAGCACGTGTAAATTTAGAAGGGGAGTTGCATACGGAATAAGAGCTTGTCGAATTCGTATACATACCAATGATACCAACATACCGTATGACTCGGAGTGCGCAAATTCTATTATTTGACAATTTTAATGGGCATCTTAATTTGTCTATATACTATAATAATATCATATGTAAATGCTTACTCATTTTGTACGGAGTGGTACGGCAACAATGTCTACGTGTTAGGATTTATGAATTAAAAAATTCCATTGAATCATAGGCATTTGAATTTCATATCTCATTACTCGAGTATTGAACAACAACAACAACAACACACACTATGGATTTTGTAATCGTGTGTGCCTGTCGAATTTCCCGTTCTTCTCTTGTTTTCTTTCTCATTCACTTTCTTGTTGCCATTTAATTTTGGTTGAGGGTTGATGATGATGATAATGTTCTTGTGTAGAATTTAGATGGACGGAAAATACATTGAGTTATAGCAGTTTCATATAGACAATCAGAAAATGTGCGTAGGAGTACCTATGCATATGGTATTGATGTAGTCTGATGTAGGTAATATGTAATTGCATCAAATAAAGAGGGCCTTAATCCCACGGTTTTTTCCGTCCGCCGAAACTCCTGGAGAACATGCAATGTGTTCCGAATATGTCTAGTTCCTTAGAATGTATTCATGTACTAATAATATGCATACATGTTACATATATATGTACTCGAAGGGTAGTTCACTCACCGTTAACGTCCCGTTTATTTTTTATTTTTTATTTTTTTTGTTGTGTACTGGGGGGAAAGTGACCGGTAAAGGAGCTTCTTACGTATGTACCTATATTATAGGGTGTACCTGGTTTTCCTCCTATTATTCTCATGAGGTTTAGTATAGTTTCAATGTTTTGTCCAGAGAGTCATATAATACCTTGCCGTAATATCATGCGAGTTGTTGAATTTGGAGTTCGGCTTCTGCGGTTACGCAAAACATTGAATATAAATGTATATCTGTCCAGTATCTATATACATTATACAAGCATGTCTGTCCATGTCCATATGTATGATTCGGAAATGTAGGTACATAGATGTGCGTGCTTTGGTATTGCTGTAATTCGCTTTTCTTGTAGTACTACCAGAGAATTTTGTACTATTACTACGGTTTAAGGTTGCTTGGTTAGAGTTACTTCCTTGGAAATTGAATGAAGACGTGCTATATTTTTTTCTTTCGTGAGTTGTTGTGTCGAATTCAAAATATACTAGACTCGACTCGCCTATAAGAGTAAAAGCAATATATATACAGTATGAGTCAAAACGTTAGCCTCACCCACAAAAATGAGAATATTTTAAAAACTAAGTGACCCGGGTATTCTATATTGGTACAGTCTAGAGTTATCTAAAAACCCGAAAATATGCGTAATTAATATAAATATTTGCGCGGTAGTTTTTGAGATAAGACATTTTTATTCAAATTTTGCTGTGTCAAAACGTTAGCCTCACTT
>JAIUND010000848.1:0-50033 GCA_034699125.1 Gisinianus flammeolus | reverse complement strand
CTGTGATTGGCTAAAAAAGTTTTTGACCAATCATAGCGTCCAGGCTTCCAGACCGTCTTGAGGTCTTTTTATTAAAAAAACACCCTATGATGTGGAAATAAACATGAATTGTGCTAGACAGGATAAAAGTCCATTCCGCGACGCTCCAACAGACCAATACAAATCCAGTTTTAAATTGGGCGG
Source organism: Gisinianus flammeolus (assembly GCA_034699125.1). Classification (NCBI taxonomy): domain Eukaryota; kingdom Metazoa; phylum Arthropoda; class Collembola; order Symphypleona; family Katiannidae; genus Gisinianus; species Gisinianus flammeolus. The sequence goes on along the minus strand of JAIUND010000848.1, from coordinate 49,850 downwards.
GTATAGTCGATGGTACAAATAGCGGGAATGCTCCAATTTTCAAACAAATAAACCAACGAAAAGGAAAGGGTCAGACTTGTGAATAACATGAGAAGTAAAACCACCTCACAGCCGTCAACTTTGATTGGATGAACCCTCGTATATATTTCATCTATATATATACAACAAAAAAATTCAAGTTCAGGCCTGATAAACACTCTTACAATTATATATAGCTTAAGTTTTTTTCGAATTCGAATTAACGCACCACAAAACATCCGGTTGAGTTTCATGAGATGAGAGACGAAGTCTGCGAGTTGATGTCGAAGAAAAAGGGAATTGAAGTGAAAGAAGAAACCGAAGGAGAGTCCAAAAAAGTAAAGGAAATCGATAAGGATGTGAGTGGGATCTCCAAGCTCAATCCCCTTTAGAAAGGACAGAAACATATTCAGTTCGTACACGCAGAGCCAAAGGAATTGGAAGAACCACAGGACAATTCTCCATGGACTCCTCACCGTCGTCAGTTTCTGACAATGGGAATTCCATTGGAAGGGAGCCGTCCCCACCAATAAAACTATCCCAAAGAAAAAGGACAAAAGCTTTAACGACAGCCGAGTAAACATGTTACAAAAGTCCACACAAAAACTCTGTCTATTTTCAAGAAACTATATATATCAGGAAATTCTCGGGAGAACAAAAGAATTTGGAACTCGATGAAAAAGTCTGAATGCAAAAACAAGAAACCGAAATCTCTCTACATAGTTGACACTCATTCCGATTAAATATAGTTATGGCTTTGGAGTTCTAAATGTCGTAATTGTACAGGAAAGCAATTTATTTTTCCCCTCTAATGAACTCATTATTCCAATTATACCATACACAGAAGTATATATATGGCCAAGTTTTGGCTTAAGTGGGGCCAGTACGCAAATCGGTGTGAATCCCTGCCGCTCAGGTGTCGCACATCACCTGCGTGCACGGCTGCACGGTTATCAAACTATATATATAAAATGAAACATATTAAGAAATGTTGCGATAAATATCATAGTAAATTGGTATTTGATTAATATGTAAACAAAACCAGGTCCTTAAGTTGATATCAGGAAATACCGAATGAATAAAGTTAAGATGTTGGAATCAGGAAATTGCATAAAATGAACGAGGAAATTGTGATAAAGTTTGTATATATAGCTGAATCTTGACAATGAAGACTGAATTAAAGGTCTTATAGCTGCATTTCTTTTTAATCTCATATTATGTATTACATTACAACACTCGATTTATTCGTTCGAAAGTGTAATTCATAGAGACGACCAAATACTAAAAACGCAAAAATGTAAAGGATTAATGTTCGACTGTGGGTGTGTCTATACTTTTTTTGTTTATATAGCCATCTTATGACTTAGTATACTCGTCAAAATAAAATGCGAAAAACGCTATTTTACTGAATTTCCGATGAATTTTTAAAGGAAACAAGCAATTTTTAGCTATATTTACCAAAAAAAATTGACACATGTTGGGATTTCGGAATATTTTGAGTCTGCGGCACAGACTTTTGAGTCGACAACACATGTACACACAGCACAACAGAATACAGAAGAATATACAGAGAATACATATGTGGGTAAAACATGTGGAACAAACGAATTCATAAGGAAAACGATACAGAAACAAAACTCAAACTCAACGAATCCTTTACGCACTTGAAACGAATCATTTCCCCCTACAAGAAAAGCCTAATGACAAATGATTAAATCATTTGTCAGCTGATCCAGTCCCATTATTATTATTATTATTATTATTGACGTGGAAGTTGAAGTTGACGGAAGGACAGGGCCCCAAGTAAATTTCGGACAGGTCATATCCGGTTTGTCCATCGGGACCGGCCAGGTTTCCGGGAGGGGTAGCGTCAGCAAATGGGTTAAAGTACAAGCTCCCCACATGACTGTTCCTCCAATGTACATAGTCCAGACAGGATGACTTCCGGAATCTTGTCATCACTGCTCACGATGTGGATGGAGGAAGTCCCTTCACAAGTTTCCCCACAAGCCCTCGTGTCGGCCCGTACAGGACGTGCGCGTCCCCAACCCGGATGCCGTATATTTCAAGGTCTGAGTGGAGATTGTTCACATTTGTTGATTATCCATGTCGTCGCAGACGCCGGTAAGCCACGTCGAGACGTCGCCTTCCAGCATAAGATACATGACTTGACATGCCGTTGCCGTCGAGGACTGTCTCAAGGAAGGCGCCATCACAATTGCAGACGACAACGACGGCGAGGACTCGGACGACTCCGAAACTGTGTGAAGACAAAATGAAAATGATGAGACTTGACTATAACCTGAGACAATTTTAATTATTGAAAGCAATAGAAAATATAGTCTAAAAATGAGGTGGAAGGGTCAAAGTCTCACTTTCTTACCATGGAAACAGTGATGTGCGAGGAGGCAGAAGAAGAAGAAGAAGAAGAAGCGGATACCAAGGACAATCTTCATCGTATATATATATATGAGGAGAGAAAAAGGAGCTGAGCTGACAATTTATATACGAGAGAGTTTGAATTATAACAACTAATTATTATTAAGGAGAGCAGCAGAGGAGTGCGTGCAGTGTGGGGGAATGTGTGACTGTGCTGTGACTGTTGTGTGTGCATGCCACACAGAGTTTGAGTTTGTTTGTTTGCTTGTGTGCACATGTGCGGCAAAAGGACAATCGGACGGAAGGAAAAGGTTGGAACTCGTCGACGTCGTCGTGTGTATCATATATCATATATGTACTTTTTAACATTCACGCACGGCTATATATAAATAAATAAATATTATGTAGGTACGGAATTTTGGGAGAGGATTAAAAAATTCTTTAAAAAATTCCAACAGACATTTACTATATATATAGTATATGAGGTTCTCTGGCAGAATATAGGGACCATTTGAGCAAAATCACTTTTTTGCATATTTATGGATAACAGAACATGGAGAATATTTTAGGACAACTTTAAACCATTTTTACTGACCAAAAGTAATTTTAAATCGTCGTTAAACTTCCCCAAAAATTCTAAATGAAAGTAAACCGATGATTTGTGTTTTTGCACTTAAAGGGTATTATGCATTTTCTATTGAAAATTGGGCCCAATGCAATTACATAGTAACTTTTGTTTGCATGTACGGATTTCTATGCAAAAATACATTTCTGAAAGCTCAGACTGTTAGTTGTTTCCTGGCATAAGGAATTCAAAAGGCCATGCCTGGTTTGGGAAAAAATAAATGTCAAAGGTCACGGGAAATGAGAAAATTCGTTCACTCTCGTCGAGAAGTTCCGCGGTCGGGATTTTTACTCCAGCTTCGCGGTTTCTTAAGATAAGTTGATGAAACTTATCTTGGAGGAACACTAGATATTGACCCTGAAAATATATGTTGGGAGTTCCAATGAAATTGGCCCAAGGGCATGACCTGCAGAGGTCATTCCGCAACCTTTTACACTTTAGCCCCTCCTGCGGAGACCCTTTGAACTACAGCGTGGGAAAAAATCGACAACACGCACAAATGTATGGCCAAAAAAGCTATACAAGTCACATCCGGTTTCAAGGTCATTTTGTGACCTTGAGGGTCACTCTTTTCTTTGACCTGATGCCAAGGTTCATCATGACCTGCTCTACAATAATGTCGCGTGACCCAAAGCTCCATCTCTAATACTTTGACCTCCAGAGCAGGTCAACCCCGGTCAAACGAAATTAAGGAAAATAATTATCGTCCTTTTTTGAACTTAACCGACGATTTGAGAATCCATCTATTCTCTATATTGTTACAACACACCCACAGGAAACCGGTCACAATTGAACGAAGAAGGAAAGAACGGAACGGGGCAAAGTGAGTTGAGAACGGAACCAAGAACGGAACGACATCAATTTTTTTAGAGAACGGAACGACCGCATTTTTATCGTTCCCCGCGTTCAGAACGAAAGAACGACGTTTGCCCTACCGTGACACAATGACATTCATTTCAAAGATATGTTTGTTGACATGTTTCTTTTCGTATATTTGTTTAACATTGAGAAATCGTTATTTCACATCGGAATCGGCGGAATTATATGAACACTTTCACAGATTGAACAGGTCAAAAAAGGTGTCATTTTGCATTGTGATCTGGTTCATGATGTCCACGCAATTCCAATTTAGCAAAATAAACAAACAAATTCCATTTTATTATCACTCCAAAGTCCAACGAAATGATGAGTTTTTATTTTGATAGTCCTCCAATCGAAATCGACATATGTATTTCCTTGTGAAATGAATCAATCATCCAATTTCAAATTGCGAAATGTTGTCTTTACACTTGACTTGACCATACAAATAAAATTTACCAATATATTCACCATACAAATAAATTGTCTTAGTTTTTTTGTGCTTATTTATATACTCGGTGGATATTCCTTGAAAAAAGCTTGTGGTCGCTTCAATCGCTTCATGCATTTTTTTTGTATAGTTTTATTTGTCATAAAAATAATCCGGAGTTGACCACTGGGAAAACTGCGGAAGAATCGATATCGAAATACAAATCCAGGGAGAATAAAACAAATGGGGAAATGTTGGATTTCTTGGATTTGTTGGTTGTTGACAGTTGGTTGGTTCCTTGGATTGTTTCCCTGTTCTTTTCCTTTCCCTTGGAAGAATTGGACTGGGCCTTGGGCGGGGAATTCAAATATAGCATCCGAATCCGAATCAGACAGGGACAAAATCCGACACCGAATCCGAATCCGAATCGATGAGTTTCGATGGGGTCGTTGGATCGTCCTTTGGAGCATCTCCTTGATTTTCTTTTGTATTTGGACCTTTGCAAATATTTCCATGGCAGCCGTTTCCTCGTCGGATGATGATAATGATGCGGCTGCAAGTTTTCAAATTTTGGATTGGATTTTGATGTGCGCGAGCATTTTCAGTGATTTCGTTCCCCTCATCGTTTTAAGAGTTGTGAGTCTCCGCTATTGCCCAATCTCAACCAAAGTCCTTCGATTCATTCTCCTCGCCGAATCATCTCGCAACCAAAATAATGAGAACAAGGACAAGGAAATGAAAGGAAAATGCAATGGAGATGGATTAAAGATAAAGAGCAAGAGCACAAAAATGTTTTTCATTTGGACCGTGTTCACGACCAGTTTTTTATTGGTGGCGGACGTGGGAGGAGTTGTCAAGTGGAATTTCCTCGAAATCGATTTCTCCAGCATTGTATGGCGATTCCCACTTTTCCCCAGTAAAATGATTTATCTTGTTTGTTCCATCACCGTGGATTTCCTTTTCCCTTTCTCCATCACTTTTACCGTCCTTTTCCTCGTCACTTTCGGCCTTCAACTTCTCGAGTTGCATCAGGGATTTTGCAAGGAAGTGGCCGAAAGCCTTTTTCCATCATCGTCATCATCATCACAGGCCAAAATGAAGATTTTTGAACCGGATTCGCCGACAATTTTAGTTCAAACGATTTCATTGGGTGTTCCAGAAGAAAAGGAAACAATAATGGAACTTTCAAATAATGCGGGGATTTTAAATCCGACGAAAAGTTGTACAGATCGTCGTCAACCGGCGGACGAGGATTTCCTGGACCTTGCTCATCGATTTGCCGAGCTCAAGGACATTTTTGAGGGGTACGGGAAAGTGGCTGGTTTGTTTTGTGGAATCCTTTGTGCGCATGTGACGATTCGACTCCTCGTGATTTTGAGCTATTCCGTCATTCAGGCGATGGGTCAAAATGTGGAGGTGTTCCAAACCATCGGGAATGGCGCCCTCGTCATTTTACTCGGCAGCTTCGGGAATTTGATGCAGAACAAGGTCCGCGTGAGCGAGCCCAAAAACCCCCAAAACCTGTGTTGATACAGATTATAGAACGTTTTTTTTGTCTTCATATGTTTTTTGATGTATTTATTTTTATTTATCAGATAAATTGCGAACGAGAGGAATTGAAAAATCGCGCCATGACCACAGATTTTGGAAGAGGGGATTCAGAAATGGATTGGCGATGGACTTTGAGACGAAAGGAATTGGTGGATTGGATCATCAATTGGGACTTCAAACTGAGCGCTCTGAGCATTTTTAATATCGATCTTTCCCTCATTCCGGCGGTAATAAAGCTTTTAGGGAAATTTTCGACGACTTTTGCCCCAAATTTATTTAAATTATTCACACAGTTTGTACACTTATATTGTTGGATTAATTCATGATTATGATTTGTGATTGGATTTGTTTGAATTGGAAATTGGGACAGGTGATCGGAGTGGTCATGACCTATTTCATTGTTCTCCTCCAACTCAAATTAGGTCAAGACTCGCTCAAACCCAAACTCAACGTCACTCTCTCCACTGAATAAACATTTCCCTCACAGTTTCTCTTTCTTTTCCCGCCGTTTTAATTTCAATTAATACGATTGAAAATGTGCAAATTAAATCCAAAGCCAAATCATTCAACTCACTACGAAATTGACGGAGAGGGAAAACGATGACAAAAAACTCTCATGTAAAATACAAAAAATACATATGAAGTCGTGAATAGAAAACGGGACCAAATACGACTTTTCCCATTTTTACACAGTAATATGAAGAAGAACATGGCCTATATATTTTTTAGAAAAAGTTATAAGTTTGTAAAAAAAATTGTAAATATTTTATAATTAATTTACAAAGTTTATAGTTAAATTCAAAATACAAAATATATGACCATTTCTTTCTTGTGATTTTTCGAATTACAAAATCATCGAGAAACGCCGTCGGCGCCAACGTGGCCAATAAGGAAAACTCGAATATCTCGACTTCTATATAGATAATGGTATGTGGCGGGTTTTCTTATCCACAACTTCATATATATATATTATATATATGAAATTTTCCGTAATTATATGCTTCACAACGCTCACAAAGGATATAAGAACACACTATATATTAAAGATGTGTAATTTTCCTATGGCAAATGTGCAATGTAATACATTTAATGTATATAGAGAAGAGTGGACTTTTCCGTGTGACTCTCGAAAAGTGGCCTTTTACACACACACGTTTCTACAAAGCTCCACATTTGCCCGCATCTCCTCTAATTTAACAATAATAATCCTAACAAAAACAAAACTAATGACAGTCATCTGATTTCCATATGTGAGAAATTTCCATGTGACTATATATTATACACATATTAGGAAATTAAAATTCAACACGGTATTTGTCTTCTCCGCGCGTCTCTCGGATTCACACTATCAAACGCTATCATCATTATACATGATTTCCTTATTATCTATATATATTCTAAATGGATTTTTAATGGTTTTCTCACTCATATTTTCTGGATTTTTGACTCAAAGTAAATTGAATTAGCTCAAATTAAATTGAGCTCAACGCTTTCAAATATATTACATTGACAAAATCAACATCATTTCATTTCCCTTTGAACGAAAATATACGCGGAGAAAAAAAAATGGGGAATATCCTGACGATTTTTGGACTCTCAGTTTTTTCCCTTCTTTTACTTTACTGGATTTTCCTTGGGAAGAAAAAGAACCGACCAACAAATTTCCCACCGGGTAAATTGTAAATTTGAATGTCAAAAAAATTCAATTTGTATATTATATATGTACTTTGTCATTTTTTGGACGAAAATGAGGATTAAATTTAATTTTGAATGTACCTATATGAGTCATAATTCTACATTTTCTACTTTCTACACACGGAATTATGGAAAATTTTGAAGGGGCGCGGTCATATTGGATTTTGGGTCATCTCCCAAATATTCTTCAGCAAGGTTTGATGGGTTGTCTGCAAGGGATTCTTCGCCTTCGCCTTCAATATGGGAACATTATGGCTTTTGACATGGGCTGCACACAGTACGATAAGCATTTCAAACAAATCTGTACAAAAACAAAACACAGCTTTCAAAAATCTTCCACTCATAATTCAAACGTTCTAGTCGATTTGATGTTCAAAGGTCAAAGGTCAATGGTCAAAGTTTAAGTTTAAGTTTCGGATTTGTAATTTGATATTTTTGACCTTTGATATCGTAGATCCGTGTCCATAAGCGACGTGGAGATTCTGAGGGAAGCGATGAACAATCGAGCCCTCAGTGCCCGTCCACCCATTTTCCCCTTCAAAAACCTTCACAATAACAAAACGCGCGGGATTTTGGTCTCATCCGGCTGGTTGTGGAAGGAAGTCCGAAAGTTTTCCGTGAAGAAATTGAAAGAGTTGGGAGTGGGTTCCAAATCTTTGCAATCCTTCATTGACGGCGAAGCGCAGGATTTGATCAAGACAATGCGAAAACAAGCAAAATCCGGGGCTTCCTTCTCCACCCATGAACTGTTCAATATCCCTGTGGTGAATGTGCTTTGGCAAGTCATTTCCGGTCACAAATTTGATTTACAGGACTCGAAAGTCAAAAATCTCGTGGACGCGAGCGTTCGGTGAGAAAAACACATCAAAAATCTTCCATTTTCTCATCAGCAAAAAAGTCTCAGGCGATTTTTGGTTTTGATTTTTGTGGTTTCCAGCGTAAATATTTTATTTATTATTTAATTATTTGCCCAGAGTCCTCACCGGCTTCGTCATTCCAATCAACCTAATTTTCCCGCAACTGTTTGATTGGTTTGGCCTCTGGAGACCCGCCCACTCCCGAATCCTCAACTATATGCATTTGAATCACGAATTCTTCTCTGAATACGTTCAGTTCAGACGAGACAACTGGATCGAGGGGAAAATAGGAGAGGATTTTACGGATTGTTTCCTCGAGAAAATCCATCGGACCACCCAGAAAAATGTGACCACCTCAAATTTCTATGGACAACTTGGATGTTGGTGGACGAGATTGATTTTACCAATCAAAAAATATACCTTAAAATTATATATCGTCAGCTTAGTTCCAAAAGGGCCGATTATCATTTGACCCCAGACGCAGAATATGCACTGGCGCGCAAAAGCATATTCTGCGTCTGGGGTCAAATGATAATCGGCCCTTTTGGAACTAAGCTGACGATATATATAACGATTTAACAAAATTGTGGGAGTGTCAATTTTCCCGCTCATTTTTCTTTCTTTTGTTTTTCATTTTATGAACAGATGAAAATCTGGCGGCTTTATGTCAGGACCTGTTCGTGGCGGCAACGGAAACGACTTCCACTGCTTTGACTTGGATTTTCCTTTATCTCGCTGTTCATCCGGAAATGCAAGAGGAAGTTCAAGAGGAAATCGATCGGGTTTTAAAAGGTCGATGGCCGAATTTGTACGATCGACCAGAGTGAGTCAAATTTTGTAATTCAAAAAAATTACGCAGGTTTAAAAAAGATAATTACCTTAAATTATACAGATAATACTGATAATTCCCGGTTAATTTTAATTTAAATCCGAATTCCTTTTGCTGTTGCGCTTTCCTCGCCACCTACAGAATGCCGTACACGGAGGCGTTCATTTTGGAAACACTAAGGCGATCGCCCGTCCTTCCCATGGCCCTTCCTCATTGGTCCACCCAAGCGACTCAAATCGGCGGGTATGACGTCCCCAAGGACATCATGATCGTCTCGGATATCTACAGCACTCATCATGATGTTCAAAAATGGGAGGAGCCGAATCTTTTCCGCCCACAAAGATTCCTCAGTCCGGATGGGAGGAAGACGGTCAAACCGGAGGCTTTTATTCCCTTTGGGGTCGGCAAACGAACTTGTCCAGGTCCTGAAATCTCTAGTTTTACATTTCCATATTGATATCTGATTTTCAAGGATTTCTTGACAAAATTATAGTTTTGATCTTGTACTTTTGTATACATAGGTGAGCAATTAGCGTTGGATGAATTATTCATTTTCACTGCGGGGATTTTCCAGGAATTTTCCATCACATGGGATCCGTCGGGAGGGAAACCCTCGATTGTGCCCGTCCCCAACGTCGTCCTCTTCCCACAAGCCCATAAACTCCTTCTCAAAGAGCGCGCAAGCAAAACTCGGATGAATGAATTCCACACATTGTTTCAGTAATATATTCAACTCAATTCAAATATTCCAATTGTATATGCTTTTTCCCGGGGGGGGGGGGGGTGTTTTTTTTTTAATAGATTCTTTAATTTTTAAATCACATTTTGGAGACGATGAAAAATATTTTAAAAATTCAATGCCGTGTGCGGAAAGGCAATGGATATATACGACTTCAAAAATCCGCGGGGAATATACCTATATGCAATTTGACCTTTGAATAAAAAACCTTGATTTTATTTTTGGACGCGACAAAAATTTGACCTTGAGAGAACCTCCAAGTATTTTTTTTAAAACCTTTATGCATCTGGCGCGAAATGTGAATTCATCGCAAAGTCAATTTCGGGCACATTGACTAAAATACGCGAATGGTCCAAGTTCAAGATGGGCAGAAGGACGATTATCATTTGGCCCCAGACACAGAATATGCACTGGCACGCCAATGCATATTCTGTTTCTGTTTCTGTGGGGCCAAATGATAATCGGCCCTTTTGGAACTAACAAGGGAAGATTCTCGCATGCCCCCTGGGGTTTGAAATAGGACCCGGCCCAAAAGTGACCTTTGACCTAGTAATGAAGAAATGTGAAGTCCTTCCTCTGTTGTTTTCATATACTTGCGTACAAGACCCCTTCAAAGTTTCATTTTTATGGCATGAAAACCGACTTTTATGAGAATTTTCATGGGAAATTAAAAATCAACGGGTTCAGTCCTGTCACAAAAATCAAGTTTAAAATTACGTCTCGAAAACTGTTTACATTTTCAAAATCAGTCCACCGGTTATCAAATAACCGAATTTCAAAGTATTTAATACAATCTATAAAAGCCGTAGCTGTGCAATTTTTGCGCAAATTGTGGAATAATTTCCTTTCCATTCATTTTATTAAATATTTTGAAATTCGGTTATTTGATAACCGGTGGACCGATTTTGAAAATGTAAACAGTTTTCGAGACATAAGCAATACTTTCTTGTTAGGTCCTTCTGGATGTCTGCTAGTATTTTGCGATACCCCTCCGCATGATTACGACTCGGCATCAACCGAGTCAATTCCTGGAGCTGAATTTGGTTAATGGAAAAATGTTGCGGCCCGCATATTGCCAGAGGAAGAGGTGTAATAATGTAATATTGTAAAGTAAGAGAATGTAAAGTGCAAATGTAACTAAGACTGAATTTTTATATTGTATCATTGTACATAAATTTGCTCATTACAAGTGCATTTCCTTTTTGGCAATCAATGATACAATCTTTACAGAAAATAAATCCTAAATGAATATTTTTGTAAGTTTAATTTAGAATATCAGATAAATATGATGCATCTCCTCATATGTGTAAAGTAAAGTAATATAAAAGAGAATTTCTGAAAAAAAAACGAAAATGATGAAAGAAGAGTTAATCAGTGATGAGTAATGCTCGCGCGGGAAAGAAAAACTGAATCATTTTTTAACTGCAAGTTAGAATTTATTTCAGTAAGTAAATAATAATAATTGTTGTTGTTGTACATATTATAGCAGTAGTGGTACTTTCTTACATCATATATAATGATAATAATATGTATTTTATACAGTGTAGTCGTCCCTCTCCTTAACTATAGATAAGTCTTATCTGATAAGTATAAAACTGTAATTTTTTGATTATAGTATTGTAACCTTTATAACAACAATTGAAATTTTTTTTATATCAGTTTTATTTCTTTAACATCATTTTCCATCAACGTGAATCATGATTCATTGTGGAAATGTCTATAGTTTTTTTCTCATTTCTTTTCATTTCTTTACTTTTCACTGTTTACGCTTATAATATTATAAATTATAAATATTTTTTAATATCTTTATCATTTAAATTGTGTAAGTATGTAGTAGTAAAATGTTTATATATGCGGCGTACATATAATTGTCTATACAATATAATATAATCGTCCTACCTTGCGGATCTTGTGTGGGTGAAGAAAAAAATATTCAGAAGTACAGTATGTAGTAGAAATTTTTCTCTTTATTTAATATTCTTTGCACACAATAAGCCAAATATTCGTTATGTTTAAGTTTAAGTAGGTATTACTATTCATGTAAAGTTTACATTGTAAACCATTAAAACGATATCACTGTAAACTGTAAGTGCTAGAATTCTTTTCTTTTCCAATCGGAGCCTCTTTTCCTATTATGATTCCCAGCAACAGTTTTATTTGCCTCTTTGTGCTTCCTATTTTGTAATACTTCTTTTTCTTGTCCTTGTCCTTTCGCTTTTCCTAAAAAAAATCGTATGACAAAAATAAATATGTTCAGCTCATTTGTTTACAGCGGCAAGAAATCGTAGTACTATCATATAGCCTATGATTCATAGGTAAATATAACTTACCAACAACATCCTTATTTGGTGCACCACTAGGAGCGACAAATTTCTTGTTTTGCTGGTACTTTTCTTGTCTCCGTCTGTCCATTCGTTCTCGAACAATTGCAGGATCCTCACAAAAACTCTCGAAATTCTTTTGTTGAGATTCCGAATTCTGTTCATAATCCTCATTTCCATTTCTATTTGGTTCTGAAGTCTCAAGTTCAGCTGCTTTCCGATTCAAAGGGTTGTACAACCAGGATTCAGGCTCAGCAGTACCCACAAGAACTTCATCATATCTATAAAAAAGTAATAAAGGTAATGCATAATGTGCAAATTTCATTTGCTATTATTCAAAACATCCTAATCATTATACAAATCCCATTAAATTGATAGGTGTTTATTTTTTATCCTTACGTGTCATCGAATTCATCATTGTATTCAATTTGCTCATTAAAATTAGGCAGTAAACTTTCATCTACATAAGTGTCATATTTGTACGTTGAAGGTGCACCATTTCCAGCGTCGATCTCTTGCGTAACTTGTAACGACTCCATGATCTTAGTTTTTAAATCACTTTTATTGGCATCAAGAAAAGCTTGATCTGAGCTGATTCCATGGCTCCATTTCCCTTTGTGAAATGTTTCATTATCGACTAGGGTTTCTCCCTCATCATTAGCAACTTCCGGCTCTCTTGATGAAACATTAAATTTGTATTTCTCTAGATGCGTCGGTACGCTCCCTTCCAAAATTGCATTAATCACATCTTCGGTATTGTAGGCGTAATGTTTAACACAAACCTGATGAGGGAAAAGAAGAACATGAACAAATTCTATTTATCCATTGAACTCTCTTTCTTTACAAAATGGTTAAATGGCTGTGTGTAATAATTTTAAGTAAAAAATGGAAATATACCTCAATGTATGGAATGGGTAGCTCGGCAAATAAATCTTTTACTTGAGAGACTAATGAATGAAATTCTGGACCAGTAACTTCCAACGAGCAAGCACCAAGTAGCTGTCTATCAAAATTCGGATCAAGAAGTGGATCATCTAATACGGAACTCAATTTTTTAATGGATTTCAATTTCAAATTCATTTCAGGAAATTTTTCCCCCAATGATATATAGCAAGCAGAAATTGCATTATGGATGTAGGCAACTCTCGTTTCATCACTAAAACAAAAAAAATGTAATAAGTATACAGGTACGACTATGTGTGAGTCAAACAACTTGCAAAAAGATAGACTTTTATAATAATTATTACTTCTATATACTCACACTATAACGCCCTTTTCGATTAAAGCTTCAATATCAAAGCGAAAAGGATAAGCTTTAGTATAGTCGTAAATAAATGTCTTGTCATCCAAACAAGCCGTTAGACAATTGAAAAATCCATCTAAATCACATCTGAAATTCCATATAAAGACAAAACAAATACATCATAAATAAATCAGCTCATTGTAGCAAGTCAGTAAGTAATAGTAATTGACTTAATTACTACATTAAACTACATTTCAATATATTTCAATATATTCGTCATTTTACTTACTCATTTTCTGATTCTCTTGAAAGTATTGTCGATTCGCTCATAATAATACGATATAGCAATAGCAAGAATGAGCGATAGTATGACAATTGATCTTGTAAATGGGGTAAATTAGCAACTGCCCCTCCTAAAAGTTTCACCGTTGATTCATAGGAATTCGCCAGTCTATAAAAGACAAAATACATGAATATTGCTGTTTCATTGTTGTTAGTTAAATGACATTGGATACAAATTGTAGGCATATACACTTTGTAAACTGACCTGATGAGAAACTGAGGACTTTGATAAAGAATACGTGCCGCTGGAGGGTAATGTTTCACAAATTTGTAAAGTGAAGCTATTGTATCCATTTGAAATGTAAGCAAATCTTGAATGAACATTTCATCTATACTATCAGAAGTAATCATACTATGGATCTTATTTCCAAATTCTTGTGTTGGCTCATCTAGTTTTTGTAAGAATAATGGAATGGTAGTAATTAATTTTTCTGTAAATCTTGGTTCATGTTTAAAAACATTCTCAATCATTTTCACTAGAATATCATTTGGGTCTTTGCTTCCTTCAATATCATAGAGGACACATAGATCAAATAGTTTTGGCAAGTCTAGAATGTAGTAATCATGAAGCCAGGATCCCCAAACTCCAGGCGTAATGTGATCACTCTATATATATAAACAAAAAAAAACAAAAAGGTAAAACTGCAAACAAACATTGAAGTAAAATTGTGTTCTTTTGAGATATCATCTAGTTTTTTATAAAATACTTATAATAGTAAAATATGCATTATATAATTACCGGACTTTCCTTGAACACAGACAGACGCATATAAATTCGGAATACATACGAATAGATTTCACTGTACAAGGCCCACACGATATCATTGTTATAGAAAAATTGAAAATTTGGATCATATGGTCTTGGAGCACGTAGTAAAAACGACGAGAGTATTTGTTCCGAAATTACTTTTGAATGTATGATGAATGACCAAAATTTATAATGTGGGAGTTTGAGTAACCATTTCAGATCATCTAAATAAATTGTCATGGACTCGGCCCACTCAAGGCATATCGTAGGATCAGAACTATGTAAGGCTTCTAAATTTGGCAAGAAAAACTGTACACACCGGAAACCACATGCAAAACGTTTATTCTGCAAATAAAAACAAAAAAACACAACCAAATTGTTATGTATTTATATATTCACTATATATTCACATCATAGACCTTCGCACAATATCATTGAATGTATACTATCATCACAATCATCATCTGTATAGATTACGTACGAGAGCTTTGAATTTAGTAATAGCTCCTTTTGATGACTCATCTTCAACTAATCTATCTTCTAAAGCCGGAAAATTTTGTTTCGTCCCTTCACCCGAATTATTCCCTTGAGTCTTGTTCTTCATATTATTATGATTTGACATTCCACTAAAATGATGACGATTAACCTTCAAAGAAACCAATTTAAAAACAAGTTTAACATTTACAAACTCTTGAATAAACAAATATAAAAATAATCTGCATACTCGAATTGACAGCCGATTCTCGGCTTCCGTATGCCAATATACATAAGTATAATAATAATATATGGAAACTATGAAACTATGAATACCTGTTTCTATTTTTCTTCCTTCAATTATATTACTATCGACGTCTCTGTGTGAATCAAAGTTGAAGTATGATGGTGTAACCACGTTTCCAAAATTAATTGAGTATTTAAAGTCTAAAAACAAAGATTCAAAACGTGTGTACTCTACTTTAAATAGTTTAAATAAACTTTAATTATACGAGGACCTGTACAGTAGACTCAATTTTTCCTCCTCTGTTTTATCACTTTTATCTTTTGTCGTCTCAGAATTTAAAAGAATTTTCATCCTTGTTTAAAAATACGAATACTGTGGGAAAAGTTAAAGTTTGAACTTCAATAAGACATTTGTTTTCAAACTACGAACTTCATAGTATGAACTATATACAGATTATAGACAGACTATAGATTTATCTTATAGTCAAATTAACATTACAGTTAACTAACTTCCCTTTTAAGAGACTTCTTCAGGTTTATGTCTATATATATATAAGTGTGTGACAGTACGTCTCAGATTTAATGAGCATACACAAAAATGCGCGACAAAAAGAACAAAAGTCTTCTTCGAGCAGCTATACACAACGCTAATTATCTAATCGTACCTGACCACAAGTTCAAAATGCAGATTGAAGAAGTAAGCGCAATTTTAAGTGACTATAATATAATTAATAAGTACAATTTTTCAGTTTGTAACTTTTTAGTAATGATATTCATCCATAATAAACGAATTACTTACAGATATTATTAATTTTCATTTTGTCATTCTTGTTTATAGAAAGTACACATATTTTCACAACTGACAAATATTTTTGTTGAAGCTCCACCTTGGTACGTCCGATTTATGGAATATTTTCAAACTGGCAAAATTTCTACATACCGCATGGAGAAATCAAAAGAGATCATTGGAGGTGAGCGAATACAGTTTGTAGAGTTTATTGTAGAAATTGACCAGTATGTCCGTTCTAATCACACACGAAGAATGGGATATTTAAAGGTATATATATTAATCATGTTACATGATTCATGTATGAATACATAAACACATATTTTCAGAAAAAGAATTCACATTTAAATTTAACTTGCATCCCCTATTGTTTGTCAGGGATTTAACGTTTCCTGATTTTTATTTTTGGTTTATACCATTTACAGGAATTACAAGGAATTAATGCGTTAAAATGGATATTCCAACAAAATAGAAGCTATGCACGTATGGATGAAGAAGAGAAAAATAGCATTACGTTCTTGTTAGGTCCTTCTGGAAGTCTGCTAGTATTTTGCGATACCCCTCCGCATGATTACGACTCGGCATCAACCGAGTCAATTCCTGGAGCTGAATTTGGTTAATGGAAAAATGTTGCGGCCCGCATATTGCCAGAGGAAGAGGTGTAATAATGTAATATTGTAAAGTAAGAGAATGTAAAGTGCAAATGTAACTAAGACTGAATTTTTATATTGTATCATTGTACATAAATTTGCTCATTACAAGTGCATTTCCTTTTTGGCAATCAATGATACAATCTTTACAGAAAATAAATCCTAAATGAATATTTTTGTAAGTTTAATTTAGAATATCAGATAAATATGATGCATCTCCTCATATGTGTAAAGTAAAGTAATATAAAAGAGAATTTCTGAAAAAAAAACGAAAATGATGAAAGAAGAGTTAATCAGTGATGAGTAATGCTCGCGCGGGAAAGAAAAACTGAATCATTTTTTAACTGCAAGTTAGAATTTATTTCAGTAAGTAAATAATAATAATTGTTGTTGTTGTACATATTATAGCAGTAGTGGTACTTTCTTACATCATATATAATGATAATAATATGTATTTTATACAGTGTAGTCGTCCCTCTCCTTAACTATAGATAAGTCTTATCTGATAAGTATAAAACTGTAATTTTTTGATTATAGTATTGTAACCTTTATAACAACAATTGAAATTTTTTTTATATCAGTTTTATTTCTTTAACATCATTTTCCATCAACGTGAATCATGATTCATTGTGGAAATGTCTATAGTTTTTTTCTCATTTCTTTTCATTTCTTTACTTTTCACTGTTTACGCTTATAATATTATAAATTATAAATATTTTTTAATATCTTTATCATTTAAATTGTGTAAGTATGTAGTAGTAAAATGTTTATATATGCGGCGTACATATAATTGTCTATACAATATAATATAATCGTCCTACCTTGCGGATCTTGTGTGGGTGAAGAAAAAAATATTCAGAAGTACAGTATGTAGTAGAAATTTTTCTCTTTATTTAATATTCTTTGCACACAATAAGCCAAATATTCGTTATGTTTAAGTTTAAGTAGGTATTACTATTCATGTAAAGTTTACATTGTAAACCATTAAAACGATATCACTGTAAACTGTAAGTGCTAGAATTCTTTTCTTTTCCAATCGGAGCCTCTTTTCCTATTATGATTCCCAGCAACAGTTTTATTTGCCTCTTTGTGCTTCCTATTTTGTAATACTTCTTTTTCTTGTCCTTGTCCTTTCGCTTTTCCTAAAAAAAATCGTATGACAAAAATAAATATGTTCAGCTCATTTGTTTACAGCGGCAAGAAATCGTAGTACTATCATATAGCCTATGATTCATAGGTAAATATAACTTACCAACAACATCCTTATTTGGTGCACCACTAGGAGCGACAAATTTCTTGTTTTGCTGGTACTTTTCTTGTCTCCGTCTGTCCATTCGTTCTCGAACAATTGCAGGATCCTCACAAAAACTCTCGAAATTCTTTTGTTGAGATTCCGAATTCTGTTCATAATCCTCATTTCCATTTCTATTTGGTTCTGAAGTCTCAAGTTCAGCTGCTTTCCGATTCAAAGGGTTGTACAACCAGGATTCAGGCTCAGCAGTACCCACAAGAACTTCATCATATCTATAAAAAAGTAATAAAGGTAATGCATAATGTGCAAATTTCATTTGCTATTATTCAAAACATCCTAATCATTATACAAATCCCATTAAATTGATAGGTGTTTATTTTTTATCCTTACGTGTCATCGAATTCATCATTGTATTCAATTTGCTCATTAAAATTAGGCAGTAAACTTTCATCTACATAAGTGTCATATTTGTACGTTGAAGGTGCACCATTTCCAGCGTCGATCTCTTGCGTAACTTGTAACGACTCCATGATCTTAGTTTTTAAATCACTTTTATTGGCATCAAGAAAAGCTTGATCTGAGCTGATTCCATGGCTCCATTTCCCTTTGTGAAATGTTTCATTATCGACTAGGGTTTCTCCCTCATCATTAGCAACTTCCGGCTCTCTTGATGAAACATTAAATTTGTATTTCTCTAGATGCGTCGGTACGCTCCCTTCCAAAATTGCATTAATCACATCTTCGGTATTGTAGGCGTAATGTTTAACACAAACCTGATGAGGGAAAAGAAGAACATGAACAAATTCTATTTATCCATTGAACTCTCTTTCTTTACAAAATGGTTAAATGGCTGTGTGTAATAATTTTAAGTAAAAAATGGAAATATACCTCAATGTATGGAATGGGTAGCTCGGCAAATAAATCTTTTACTTGAGAGACTAATGAATGAAATTCTGGACCAGTAACTTCCAACGAGCAAGCACCAAGTAGCTGTCTATCAAAATTCGGATCAAGAAGTGGATCATCTAATACGGAACTCAATTTTTTAATGGATTTCAATTTCAAATTCATTTCAGGAAATTTTTCCCCCAATGATATATAGCAAGCAGAAATTGCATTATGGATGTAGGCAACTCTCGTTTCATCACTAAAACAAAAAAAATGTAATAAGTATACAGGTACGACTATGTGTGAGTCAAACAACTTGCAAAAAGATAGACTTTTATAATAATTATTACTTCTATATACTCACACTATAACGCCCTTTTCGATTAAAGCTTCAATATCAAAGCGAAAAGGATAAGCTTTAGTATAGTCGTAAATAAATGTCTTGTCATCCAAACAAGCCGTTAGACAATTGAAAAATCCATCTAAATCACATCTGAAATTCCATATAAAGACAAAACAAATACATCATAAATAAATCAGCTCATTGTAGCAAGTCAGTAAGTAATAGTAATTGACTTAATTACTACATTAAACTACATTTCAATATATTTCAATATATTCGTCATTTTACTTACTCATTTTCTGATTCTCTTGAAAGTATTGTCGATTCGCTCATAATAATACGATATAGCAATAGCAAGAATGAGCGATAGTATGACAATTGATCTTGTAAATGGGGTAAATTAGCAACTGCCCCTCCTAAAAGTTTCACCGTTGATTCATAGGAATTCGCCAGTCTATAAAAGACAAAATACATGAATATTGCTGTTTCATTGTTGTTAGTTAAATGACATTGGATACAAATTGTAGGCATATACACTTTGTAAACTGACCTGATGAGAAACTGAGGACTTTGATAAAGAATACGTGCCGCTGGAGGGTAATGTTTCACAAATTTGTAAAGTGAAGCTATTGTATCCATTTGAAATGTAAGCAAATCTTGAATGAACATTTCATCTATACTATCAGAAGTAATCATACTATGGATCTTATTTCCAAATTCTTGTGTTGGCTCATCTAGTTTTTGTAAGAATAATGGAATGGTAGTAATTAATTTTTCTGTAAATCTTGGTTCATGTTTAAAAACATTCTCAATCATTTTCACTAGAATATCATTTGGGTCTTTGCTTCCTTCAATATCATAGAGGACACATAGATCAAATAGTTTTGGCAAGTCTAGAATGTAGTAATCATGAAGCCAGGATCCCCAAACTCCAGGCGTAATGTGATCACTCTATATATATAAACAAAAAAAAACAAAAAGGTAAAACTGCAAACAAACATTGAAGTAAAATTGTGTTCTTTTGAGATATCATCTAGTTTTTTATAAAATACTTATAATAGTAAAATATGCATTATATAATTACCGGACTTTCCTTGAACACAGACAGACGCATATAAATTCGGAATACATACGAATAGATTTCACTGTACAAGGCCCACACGATATCATTGTTATAGAAAAATTGAAAATTTGGATCATATGGTCTTGGAGCACGTAGTAAAAACGACGAGAGTATTTGTTCCGAAATTACTTTTGAATGTATGATGAATGACCAAAATTTATAATGTGGGAGTTTGAGTAACCATTTCAGATCATCTAAATAAATTGTCATGGACTCGGCCCACTCAAGGCATATCGTAGGATCAGAACTATGTAAGGCTTCTAAATTTGGCAAGAAAAACTGTACACACCGGAAACCACATGCAAAACGTTTATTCTGCAAATAAAAACAAAAAAACACAACCAAATTGTTATGTATTTATATATTCACTATATATTCACATCATAGACCTTCGCACAATATCATTGAATGTATACTATCATCACAATCATCATCTGTATAGATTACGTACGAGAGCTTTGAATTTAGTAATAGCTCCTTTTGATGACTCATCTTCAACTAATCTATCTTCTAAAGCCGGAAAATTTTGTTTCGTCCCTTCACCCGAATTATTCCCTTGAGTCTTGTTCTTCATATTATTATGATTTGACATTCCACTAAAATGATGACGATTAACCTTCAAAGAAACCAATTTAAAAACAAGTTTAACATTTACAAACTCTTGAATAAACAAATATAAAAATAATCTGCATACTCGAATTGACAGCCGATTCTCGGCTTCCGTATGCCAATATACATAAGTATAATAATAATATATGGAAACTATGAAACTATGAATACCTGTTTCTATTTTTCTTCCTTCAATTATATTACTATCGACGTCTCTGTGTGAATCAAAGTTGAAGTATGATGGTGTAACCACGTTTCCAAAATTAATTGAGTATTTAAAGTCTAAAAACAAAGATTCAAAACGTGTGTACTCTACTTTAAATAGTTTAAATAAACTTTAATTATACGAGGACCTGTACAGTAGACTCAATTTTTCCTCCTCTGTTTTATCACTTTTATCTTTTGTCGTCTCAGAATTTAAAAGAATTTTCATCCTTGTTTAAAAATACGAATACTGTGGGAAAAGTTAAAGTTTGAACTTCAATAAGACATTTGTTTTCAAACTACGAACTTCATAGTATGAACTATATACAGATTATAGACAGACTATAGATTTATCTTATAGTCAAATTAACATTACAGTTAACTAACTTCCCTTTTAAGAGACTTCTTCAGGTTTATGTCTATATATATATAAGTGTGTGACAGTACGTCTCAGATTTAATGAGCATACACAAAAATGCGCGACAAAAAGAACAAAAGTCTTCTTCGAGCAGCTATACACAACGCTAATTATCTAATCGTACCTGACCACAAGTTCAAAATGCAGATTGAAGAAGTAAGCGCAATTTTAAGTGACTATAATATAATTAATAAGTACAATTTTTCAGTTTGTAACTTTTTAGTAATGATATTCATCCATAATAAACGAATTACTTACAGATATTATTAATTTTCATTTTGTCATTCTTGTTTATAGAAAGTACACATATTTTCACAACTGACAAATATTTTTGTTGAAGCTCCACCTTGGTACGTCCGATTTATGGAATATTTTCAAACTGGCAAAATTTCTACATACCGCATGGAGAAATCAAAAGAGATCATTGGAGGTGAGCGAATACAGTTTGTAGAGTTTATTGTAGAAATTGACCAGTATGTCCGTTCTAATCACACACGAAGAATGGGATATTTAAAGGTATATATATTAATCATGTTACATGATTCATGTATGAATACATAAACACATATTTTCAGAAAAAGAATTCACATTTAAATTTAACTTGCATCCCCTATTGTTTGTCAGGGATTTAACGTTTCCTGATTTTTATTTTTGGTTTATACCATTTACAGGAATTACAAGGAATTAATGCGTTAAAATGGATATTCCAACAAAATAGAAGCTATGCGCGTATGGATGAAGAAGAGAAAAATAGCATTACGTTCTTGTTAGGTCCTTCTGGAAGTCTGCTAGTATTTTGCTATTCCCCTCCGCATGATTACGACTCGGCATCAACCGAGTCAATTTCTGGAGCTGAAATTGCAATTGATTAATGGCATTAGTTTCTCTTTTTTTAATTTAATTTTACATAAATAGTATACTCACGCACGATTGCCCTTGGTGTGTGAGCACACTTTTTTTAAGTATTATAGTGTCATTTTCCATGATGTCAGGATGGAACATATGATTGAATTCCATACAGTACATTTCTTTCCACTATCAAGATTTTTATACACACTTAGAAATCATGGAATATATATATTTTACATTATTTTAATATACAATTCTAACAAGAATCTACTTCAACTTGTTTCTTTCTGTATACTATCTATACTTGTTGCCGCGTATCCCTTCGAGTAACCTCTAAGTAGAGTCTGAAATAAACTTTCTCTTCATTGTAAATACAAAAAGAATGACACGATTTGCCATGACCTATATTAAAATCTTTCACCTTTTTGTACTTTCAAAGACCCAACTCACTAATTTTCCTTTTCCACACAACAAGTGGACTTTTTTGTTTGCTCTCTTTCTCGGTGCTATTTATGAATTTTAAGCCGAACTTTACACTGGGTTTGATATAAAAGTGTAATACAGTAATCATTAATAATGTAGCACACAAAGTACTACTAATGTACTGTAGAAACGCAAACTTCTTGCATTTTATTTAATTCAAGGAAAATCGAGGAAGCCGCGTTCGTTCCCTTGATTCCCTTGATTTCCCGACACGAAATTCAAATTCCAAGGAATTTTTTTGAGATTTTTTGCTTCGGAGTCCAGAGATCGGTCTTTACACTCGAAAATCGAATTTGTTTTTTTTCGATTGGCAATCGTACAATCGATTACAATTGAACTTCCGATTGCGATTGATTGTAAATCAAAATTTTGAGAATCGATTAGATTGGATTGTGATTTGTCGCAACGATTGCAATCGATTGCAACTTATTTCAAAGTCAACATTTAAGAAATCGCGATTGCGATTGATTGTAATTTTGAAAATTTTGGGTCGATTGGATTCAATTCTATTGCCTTCTACACCTCTCTCGATTGTGATTGAGTTCAATTGGCATTTTTTAAATTCGATTGCAACTTAATATTTTGCGTTGCGATTGGATTCAATTCGATTGCACTCGCAAAGACCGATGTCTGTAGGAGTCCGAAGTTCATTAATTGAGGATAACTAAGCCACTATTTCGTTGATTTGGTAGAGGGAATTGCTAAGAAATTAGAATTGGCAAAAGAATTACCAAGGAATTGGATTTGGCAAAAGAATTGCCCAAAAGAATTACCTTGGACTTAGAATTAGCTATTTGGGAGTCTATACAAGACTGATTTGGTAATTCAAAAATCACGAGAAAATCGTCATATATTTTGTTTGAATTTAAGTAAACGTTGCAAATTAATTAAAAATAGTTACAATTTTTTTAAATGTGTCTATAAAATAGCCCATGGTTTTCTACATACGAATATGCAAAAAAGTGAAAAGTGGCTTACGGTCTATTTTAGTGTCCACATAGTCATGTGCAATTAAATACTAAATGAATATTTTTGTAAGTTTAATTTATAGAGTATGTATCAGCTAAATATGATGCATCTCCTCACATGTGTATATATACAAAAGGTGTAATAATAAAATAAAAAAGAATTTCTAAAGAAAAACGAAAATGATGAAAGAAGAGTTAATCAGTGATGAGTACAATGCTCGCGCGGGAAGGAAAAACTGAATAATTTTTAACTGCAAGTTGGAATTTATTTCCCCCATATCTCATGTATGATAGTAGTAAGTATATAATAATAACTGTTGTTGTTGTATATAGCAGTAGTAGTGGTACTCTTTCTTTCATCGTATTCATATATATAATAATAATAATTATAGTAGGTATATGTATTTAATACGGAGTGTAGTCGTCTCTCTACATGTCTCTATATATTGTATATCATTTATTTTTTAATTAATAATAGACACACATTGTTTTTTTTTATATCATTCCATTATTCAATGTATGTTCATTTTTTGACGCTTTTTTCACGTTTCACGTTTAAATATTTTTTATTAATATTTAATATATTGTTGTATATAATAATAATAATATGATGAATCCTCAATAATTTTAATTACAATAAGATTTATATGCTTAATAGTATTGTATGTAGGTATAGTGTTGTATCATATAGTTTAGTATTATTCATTTAATAATAATACTAATAATAGTTTAACATAGCATTTATATTATATAATAAGTTTTTTTCATCCTATAACTTTCTATGAATCTAGTTTTTTTCTCTCTACTTAACTACTTTTCTCTGTTTTCTCAGTTTTTTTTTTTTTGACCATTGTAACATCATTTTTATATAACTTTTTTATATCAGTTTTTTTTTCTTTAACATCACTCTCCATCAACATGAATCATAATTCACGGTGGAAATGTGTCTAGTTTTTGTTTCTCATTTTTTTTTTTATTTCTTTTCAAGATTTCTTTTCTTTTCACTGTTTACGCTTATAATATTATAATATTTTTTTAACATCTTTATAATTTAAATTGTATATGTAGTAGTGTTTATATATGCGGCGTACATATAATTGTCTATGTATTTTAGCTATAATATATATGATATTCATACTCAGTTTCAATCTTGTAATAGGTAAATTTATCATTATTATATTCAATCTTCTAATCACGGCATCATGTTTCTCAAAAAAGCATATTTATTCTCTTCATATCTGTCTTTCTCTCTGTTACATTTCCTCCTCCTTTGTTGCACAGAATGTGTGTGTGTATTTACTATTGACTTAATATTATTATTCCAATTTCATTTATGTAATCTTCAGATTCAACAACAAGCACACTGTCCTGTATATTTTTCCATTTTTATTCACAGAATGTGTGTGTTCTCTGAATCTGTATATATATGATGGTGGTTGATACTAGTAGTTAAGTAATAATAATACATTATGATTATGATGATAGGATGAAAAAGCATTCTATATAGTTGCCTTCTTTACCATCATCATTGTCTCGTTATCATAATTTTCTTTTACATATTATAAATAGTCAAGTAATAAGAAATTAACGAGGGCGGCTTATTGGTTTTATGCATGTGTGTATATTATACCATTTATATCATATAATAATCATATAATATATCTCGTTATTTCCCTTTTCTCTGTTTCATATTATAATTCATCTTATAGTTATTAGTTTCTCTTTTTTTAATTTTACATGAATAGTATACTCACGCACGATTGCCCTTGGTGTGTGAGCACACTTTTTTTTAGTATTATAGTGTCATTTTCCATGATGTCAGGATGGAACATATGATTGAGTTCCATACAGTACACTTCTTTCCACTATCAAGATTTTTATACACACTTAGAAATCATGGAATATATATATTTTACATTATTTTAATATACAATTCTAACAAGAATCTACTTCAACTTGTTTCTTTCTGTATACTATCTATACTTGTTGCCGCGTATTCCTTCGAGTAACCTCTAAGTAGAGTCTGAAATAAACTTTCCCTTCATTGTAAATACAAAAAGAATGACACGATTTGCCATGGCCTATATTAAAATCTTTCACCTTTTTGTACTTTCAAAGACCCAACTCACTAATTTTCCTTTTCCACACAACAAGTAGACTTTTTTGTTTGCTCTTTCTCGGTGCTATTTATGAATTTTAAGCCACCTTTACACTGGGTTTGATATAAAAGTGTAATACAGTAATCATTAATAATGTAGCACACAAAGTACTACTAATGTATGTACAACAATTTTATAGCAGCAATTTTTACAACATACCTCATAACTACGTTGTAAATATTTATAAATTAAAAATCAAAACGTATGTAGAGATGATAATAATAATAACAATATTATTTTATAGTACTTTCAAAAGCATTAATATGAAAACAACAAGTAATAATAGTAATAATAACAGTAAGCGATTAATTGACTTTGAAAAATGACAATACATTGTACAAAAAAACTACATTATCTGTATATTTTATCTCTTCCAAAAAAATCAATCCCATATAACATATTTCAAGTAAGAAATTCAAAATCTTATGAACCATAATCCTGCTTTTCAACAGTTTTTTTATACCTACGAAGACTCTAAATAATAACAATAACAATTAAAGTAGTAGTAGTTTTTGATTAATGTGCAAGATTCACTGCCCTTAATTACACTCAGTAGTTTTGCACATTGTATAAATGTGTATGTTTCTTTAACTCTTTTCTTGTATCGTACGAACAACAATAGATATATAACACTGTCTCTAAACTAGTCTAATCAATGTATATTTTACATAGTCAATACATTTTCTAGTATTGTTGGCTTCTTTATATCAAATCCATGACAATTGATTCAAAATTAGCTTAAAGCTTGGCTTCAGTTGCCCCATTTATTGGCTCCCCAACCCTATCAAATGAATACAATGTTTTTTAACTATTATTATTAGTATTTCAAATATACGAGGGGATCATCATCAAAACCTATTTATTTATTTATTATTATGATAAGGTATAACAAACCATATGTTTATCATCCATGAGATGATTTGGTGAATCCCATGAAGTATGCTGATCAACTTTTGGGACATGAGGAGGCTCAAGATGTTCCAGACCAAATGGATAAATTTGCGGCTGTTGAGCTCCACCCATGTGCATTTGAACACCCATTGGACCACCACTTCCATTCATTAAACGTTGTTGACCCTCATACATCTATAGGATTGTTAAAAAAATTCTTTTAGTAAGAATCAATTTGTTTTGACACTTTCCGTTGTTATATTTAGTATTTCATCTGCTTCTACTTCTTCTTCTGTACTTACTTGGTGGAGTTCAAGAAGTCGACTTGTATCTACTTCTTCGATGTACCTTCTCCCCAAAAAGTTTCTTGTGTCTCTATTTGGTGGTCCTTGAGGAATTGGAGGATTATTTGATGGATATCCTTGTGGTTGAGGCTGTTGTTGATTGGAACCGTACATACCAAGCCAAGGTTGCTGCTGTTGTTGCGGTTGTCCTCCATGACCGGTGTGAGGGCCCATATTGTGACTTCCATGAACATTAGGCAAAGGCTGTTGAGATATTATTGGTTGTGGAAGATGTGTAGTCTCAAGGCAATCTAAAGGGTTGAATGGAGCAAAAGCCGGTAGGTTTCCTCCAGCATTTCCTGTATTTTTCCATGCTCTCTCACCCCCAATAGGACGAGGTAGACGACGATCTTCAAGTTTATTCAGTGTATCTAGAAATAATAATAGAAATAATGATTTATACAGAACTGTAAAATGGCCATCTATTAGTACCTATGTACTCTGCAAATTAAAATTATCGTCAATCAAGAATTTCAATTGATACTCTCCCTCTCTTACTTTGATTTTCATGCAGGGATGTTTCGAGTCCCGAAAGAAGTGTCTGTGGGTCTATGGCTCCACCAGCATTTGCAAGAGCTGCCAATCCTTGGTAGTCGACCAAATGATCTCCTCCAGCGTTGTAGCCAGTCCAACCACCTCCTTGGTGTCCTCCTGGTCCTCGGCGACCAAACTGAGGTCCTTGTTGTTGTTGCTGCTGCTGCTGTTGTGGACTTGCACCCAAATTCTTATATTGTTGATGAAGAGAGGGTAGCGGGTAAGTGGAAGACACGGACGAATTACTATTCTGTTGTGGAGGATGTTGTTGGTTTTGTGGTTGAGGCTGGTTCGTTGGTGGTTGAGTTGGCCCAGATTGTGACTGCTGTTGCTGCTTGTTCAATGGTAGATTGAAACTCGGTGCCCTTGGATTAAGCCTGGAGGAGATGATGACATTTGTTGGAACAACACCCGCGACAGGCCCACCACTATTTTAACACCCACCACAAATATTGGTGTTTCCGCAGTTAGAGTTAATGTACAAAACGTCACCGCACAAACAAAAAGCATGCTCATGAATGCTATTATGTATGCCTAATGGCTGTTAGTTCCCCAGTACCCCTTGTCAATACCTTGGTATATTTGTACTGTTTTTTTCCCCCGTAATTGCCTTTTGCATAAATTTGTCTTCCATATTAATGTGTAAATATACAATAACTTGGAACAGAAAAAAATTGTCTGTCTTATTAGTAATTAAATAATAAACAAAAAAAAATTGATAACACATGCGTCCATGCACATAATATTTGAAAAATAGTGAATTAAAAAATATAATAAAGTCCAAATCAAAATAAAATTTCATAGGTATAAATCTCTTCTAATACAAAAAACGCAAATGCTAGTGTGCAAACAGAGAGGACAATTGAACCGAAAATAAAGAAGTATGCACAAATATACATACCCACAAGCGTCAACACAAATAAATGCTGAACTTTTTTCAGCACAAAAAAAACTGCTCCAATTACATACAAGAATATAGGGAGGTAGCCTCTCTTACAGAGAAGAGAAGATATATAAATATGGAAAAGAACATAAAAAAAGTTACGTAACTACAGATTGAGATGAGATATGTGTGCTTCCAAATGACTACAAAAGTTAGTTCAGTAGCAAAAATACCATGCAATAACTTCAATTTTGTACTACCAACAGAAAAACTACTCGTATGTATAAGCACAAAATAACAAGAGCATTTTCAAAAACCATAATAATAATGTACCAACAATTGTAAAATTCCATTCAAGCATATAGACCAACTCAAATGAATACGAGCATGCCAGAAGATAGAAAAAAGATGTACAAAATAATAGTAATAATAGTAGTAATACTAATAATAATAAATATTATTATTAATATTACTCTATAGTCTATATACTATCAAAAAATGAATAAGTCTGTCGCGGTTTCTCAATAATACACAATAATGATCGTATATATACATACATAATAGTAGGTACTTATCCTCATAAGTATAAGGTATATCAAAGAAAAGGAATAAAAATACAAATTTAAAAATATATCGAACCTGTTATTTTGGAAAATCATGGCATTATTTCCAGAGATATCTTGATGATTTAAACCACCAGAAGAGCTATTTGAATGGGGATGATGACCAAATGCTGAGCCCCCCAGGGATGGTGGTGGTGGTTGTCCGAGTGCATGATTATTTACATTCATTCCTCCATGACCTGTTTGATTAGGACCTTGTTGCTGTTGTTGTTGAGGTGGGTGATTACGATTTGAGAATGATGTCATCAAATTTGGCGAAGTATTTTGATTATTCAACACATTATTAATGTTAGGCAGCAGATTTGTTGCTGGTGGTGAATTGAGACTGGAAAAATGAGACAAGTGTCCATCCATAACATTGAAAGGTGAACTTTGCTGTTGAGGATGTACTTGCTGCTGTTGTTGTTGCATACGAAGGACAGGTGAGCTCATGGATGCACCACGATATCCTGGTGCTTTTGAAGCATCCACCTATTACATTGACAGAGTAAGTAATTGATTTTTGAATATTCAAAATAATATATGGGGAACGAGATAACAAAACCTGCCACATACTACTTTTTAGAAGACGAGATATTAGAGTTTTCCTTTTGGCCGCTTTGGCGCTTCGGCGTTTCTCAATGATTTTGTAATTCAAATAATCACAAGAAAGAAATCATCATATATTTTGTTTGAATTTAACTAAAGTTTGCAAATTGATTAAAAATATTTGCAATTTTTTTACACACTTCTAACTTTTTTTTATAAAATAGGCCATGTTCTTCTACATATTAATATGCAAAAAAAGTGAAAAGTAGTATGTGGCGGGTTTTGTTGTCCAGTTCTACATAAAATAATACATAGTGAATGTACTGAATGATTTTTGGAAACTGCTTTAATATGTACCTTTGGAACATCTGCATCAGCCATTGCATCGGCTAAATTCTTGGCAGTCGGTCCAGCTAGATGTAGGCCAGAAACTAAATTCCCAACACCCACAACATTTGATCCAACAACAAGACCATTTTGAATTCCTCCAGCCTGAGTCATTTGAGCTGTCGTTGTACTCAAACTTGAAGAAGAGATTCCCGACGCAGCCACTGATGCAAAATTCATAGCTCTGGCCACATTTGATCCACAAGCATTCAAAATGTGATTATTTCCTATGGTATGAGAAGAGAGAGAATTAATTGATGTCTGTTGAAGTCCACCAGATGAATTACTAGCATAAGGTTGAGCCAAATCCCCTGGAAACCAACCCGTTGTCTTACTAAATGTATAATTGAATGGAGAATACTCCAACGGTGTTTGACTCCCAGACGGTGTTGAACTGTCAATGCGATTATTTTCAATGTTGGGTGTGGAACGAATGCCACCCACGGGAACAGTATTTGGAGCACTACTCATTGTATTATTGTTATTGTTTGATTTATTCACATTCATTCCCGAACCAGGAGCTAATTGTAAGTTACTAGACACCGACTGATTACTTGCATTTTGAGAGAAATTTGATGAATTCAATAATTGCTGCTGTTGTTGATTCAACACCGCTCCATTTTGATTTCTCAGATTTAAATGTGTTTGTTGTTGCTCTTTATTTTGACTCGAACCCAAAATATTCCCAGCTAACATTGAATTATCAGCGGAATTCGCAAGATTTCGTTGATGTTGTTGTCTCTCAGGGGTTTTTATAATCTGTTGTTGTGATGTATGATTAGATGCTTGACTTCCCAAGTTACTTGGTAAAATCGGTGATGAATTAATTGGCGGAGTGATTTGTTGCTGTTGCTGTAAAACTTGAATCTGTTGTGGTGGTGGAGTTGAAGGTGTTTGATTCATTGGTGTGGGTGTAACAGCTTTATTTTGTTGTTGTCGTTGCTGTTGTGTATTTGGTAAGGTCGGAGTAGGTGTAGAATTTCTCGGTTGTTGTGGATGTGGATTATTTAAAGGTGTTGTGAAAGAGCTGGACAGGGATTGTTGTTGTTGATGACTCAATTTAGCCGCAAAAGTTGAAGAATTGCTACCACTACCATTACTACTATTATTTGACAACTGATTCAATGTACTATTTTGACTTGGAGTGACGATCATACTCCTCCTTCCAGAACTCACAGCTTTTATGGAAGCCGCATTGGAAGACGTCGTTACGACTGGCGTGGGTTTCTTAATAGATGGTGAGGAAATAGCTGACATATTCTTGGGTGGTATTATTGGAGGAGAGGCTGGGTTTTTAGAATATTGTTGACTTTTAGCAGTAGCCGCTTTCCCTACTCCACCAACACCCACAACGAGAGGTTTAATTGTTGATATTGAAATTGGCATTGTCAAAGATTCACTTCCTGGAAGGCAACTTCCAACGCCTCCAACAATTGAAGAAGAAGTTTTATCCATAATATTGCTTCCAACAAGTCCACCAGTAGTAGTCGTCATCGACGAGGTTGAGGAGGAGGATGAGGAATTTATTTGTTGTATCAATGCTGATGAAGATAAATTCATTGAGGATGTCACTGCAGAATTTGATACTGTGAGCCTCACACCAGCTCCAAGTAATTTCTTTACATCACTATCAGGTTCATTCATGAGTGCGGTAATTAGATTAAAAGCTTGTTTCGTGGCTTCAGAAGAACCTTTAATTTGTATGATCCTTTCTGGTTGAACTTGACCCTTCTGTTGTTTCTCCACTTCAATATGCGCTCCAGTTGCTTCACGAATGGCATTAATATTACATCCACCTCGTCCAATAACTCTCGAGATGACTGATGATGGTACATTAATTTTCTTTGAACGGGAACTTGGACAACTTCGAGTCACCTCCTTCCAACCTTCATCTTTCCGAGTCATTTGTTGGAGTTTCTGAGTCAAACTCGAGGAATTTGAACCAATAACACTACTTGTAGATGACAAATGTTTATTCCCAGCACTCCCGGATGTATAATGTGAATGTGTATGGCTCGAGTGTTGTTGTTGCTGTTGATTGAGAGTTTGCTGATGTGAATGATTATTGTGAGCATGCTGAATACTCTCCACTGTATGGTCAAAAACATTATTCTTCCTCAATTGTGAAGGATTTAATGCAATCCCCATTAAGGGTTCTGGACCAGTAATTTGTTGATTTTGTTGTTGTTGTTGCGAATGATGTGGTTGTTGTTGAGAATTATTATTGTCCGATATGGGTTTCCCACCACCTTTCTTGGATGATGATAAAATCTGCTCACGTACTTGAGAAGGATGAGAAATGTTGTTATTATTATTATTATTGGAAATTTTAGTACTCGATTCTTTTTGTTGTGGTCCAGGACTTTGCAACTTTGATTTCTTTTCAAGTACAGGTATCGGTGATTCTTCCTTACTCTTTTTATTATTATTGTTATTACTCTCTTTGGAATTAACACTTGTTTTATTATTTGATTTGTTGTTGTTATTAATATTATCATGAGGAGTCGTAAGAGCTACTTCCACCTTTTCTTTCAAAATCTCTTTCTTTTTTGGTGAGTCTTCTATTTTAGATTCATCTTTTGCTTTCAAATTTATGGATACTGGAGGAGCTGTAGGTGTAATAGAACTAGGATGACTATTACTAGATTTCTTGTTTTTATTCTTTTTCCGATTTTTACCACTACCAGCAGGTTTAGCATCAATGGACTGAGGAGTTATGGTTGTTGTTGTTGTCGAAGCAGAAATAGTTATAGGAGTGATAGGGCTTGCAATTGCTATCGGTTGTTTTTCCTGTGCTTTTGAATCATTTGATTGCACAAATTGGTTTTGATTTTGAATTCGATCATGCACAAAATTCTCCTTATTCCCTTTTCGATTTCTTCTACTATTTCCTCCTCCTCCCCCAATTCCATCAATATTATGATGATGAATATTTCCAGCGGAAGAATTTGAGCCCTGGCTATTAGCATCAATCCCAGAGTCGATTACTCCACCGTCATTTTCATCTTCATCTTCTTCTGCCAAAATTTCAGCCTCTTCTTCCTCTTCGTCATCATTATCATTGTCATCGTCATCATCTTGATCTTTTGAGACACCACCCGAAAATAATTGTTTCTTTTCAAGTTTCTTCTTCTTCTTCTTCTCACGTCTACGAGCAGCTGCCAATTTTTTTGACTCTTCCCTTGAACGTTCCATGTCCAATTCTTCTAAAAGAATACTCGCATTTTTATTAGCTTCTAGGGCTTGTTTGTCTTTTGCTTGTTTCACATACTCAGCACATTGCTGGCATCTTTTGAGGAGTTCAGGCTCATTTGCCACAGATAAAATGTATCGGGACATTTCACCATCTGAAGGAAACTGTTGAACATTTTTCACAATCCAACGAATGACTTTAACATGTCCTTTACTGAAATTGAGAAAAAAAGAGATTGAACTAATTAATACATATAAAACTTATGATTCACATACTAAATAGCGAGTACTTTCATATTATCAACTTTGCTAACAACTCGTTATGTAATTATAAGCTTCTACTTACCGAAAGGCGGCCATTAGGCAGGAAATACGACGATTGTCTTGATTTTAAAAAAAAAACAATAAATCATGATTAGAGTTGTACAATTATTATCAATTATAAAGTACATATTGGTTAAATTGTGCTAGTATATATAATTACTCACCTTGAGCATCCATGTCTGCACCCCCGCGCATGAGGATCTGACCCACATCCAAATGACCACCGTGACAAGCAAGCCAAAGTGGTGTGCAGCCCTTCTTATTTCGAACATCCACCATGGCTCCACGTTGTAGCAAAAGTTCTACGAATCGGTAGTGTCCTTTATCTGCTGCAATTGTGAGGGCAGTATCACGTGTAGCGGGTACGGGTGGAGCATTCACATCCGCTCCCTTGTCTAACAATACTTTGCCAACTTCCACATAACCTCCATTGGCAGCTTCCATGAGAGGAGTTAAACCCGTTTTAGCTCGATGTTCTAGGTTGGCTTTACGATCCAACAGGAGCTGGACTACTTCTTGTCTTCCTTGAAAACAAGCAAGAGTGAGAGCCGTATTTTTATTTGTTTCAATCTGAGCATTTATATCAGATCCCATATCGAGAAGTAATTTCACTGCTTGAGTATTCCCATTCATAGCCGCGAGCATGAGTGGTGAAATCCCGAGTTTAGATCCAGTTCTAACATTTAAAAAAAAAAACAATAAATATATTTAATAAATATTTAATTCAACAACAACATTAAAACTAATAAAACATTTAAAAAACATGTTCTGGGAAATGTTTTTTCTTTTTTACCGTGAATTAATCTCAGCCCCATTCTGAAGAAGTAATTTGATTATGTTGACATAACCACCGGAAGCTGCAAGACTTAACGGAGTATAGTCTGACACATTTCGATGCTCTTTATTTGCTCCACCTACATAAACAAAAGATAATTTTACAATGATTCAACATGTCCCATTCAAACGCATTATAACTTGTTCATTGTAATCTACTCAAATGTATTATCAATTAAAGTAGTAACTTACGTTTTATTAAAAAGTCCACCACCTATTAGAAAAAAATTAAACGACAATTCAAAATTAATATGTCATGTTTTGTAAAGAGTTTAAGGATTTATTATGGTATAGTCTGTATTCATGACTTTATGACAAATTTTTTTTAATACCTCATATCGCCCTTTCGTACATGCAAGTGATAGCGCAGTGTCTTTAGTTCGTTCGGACTGAGCCTCAATTTCAGCTCCCGAATTTAGTAACAGCTCAACAACTTTCTCGTGACCACCATCAGCAGCCAAAATTAAAGGTGTACATCCCTTCTTATCACGGTGTTCAATGTGAGCTCCTTTACTTATTAGAAATTCAACCACATCCAAATGCCCGGAAGCCGCAGCAATGGACAAACTAGTTTCTCCATTGGATTCAGCTAATTCGTGTTTGAAAAATAAAAGAGAGAATTAAATAATTAATTTAGTATATTTGTTATTAATTGAATAATTAAGTGCTTATTTATTTAATTTGAAGTCATTTGAATATATTGAAAATACTATATTTAATATAAAGTAATGAGACTATATGTATATAATCTATATAATCTATATGTATATATATAACCTTACTTCTGCAAACAAATTTAATCTTAAAAAGTCACTTACTTGAGGAATTCACATCGAGACTCAGATAGGATTTGACGTCCATCCCTAGATCTTTGTCATTCATGGCTTTTTTAACTGCTGCTTCTTGTTGTTGTTGTGCCGTAAAAGTAGTTTGAGTAGATGCAACAGATTGATTTTGTTTCATACCTATTGCCGAAGAAGTAGAAGAAGATGAAGAATGCGAGTGCGTTGAAGTCTGGGTTTGTTGATTCGATTGTCTTGGTTGCTGTTGTTGTTGACTACAACTATTCCCGACAGCAGAAGCAGCCACAGCATTTGTGTTTTGAGGACAGAAAGGCCTGGATCGCTTTGCCGTGGATTTTTTCAATTGAGACTGTTGCTGTTGTAGCTGATTGACGGTAGTAGTGGAAGCCGCGGAAGACGGCGCTTGAGTGGCTACAGTATTTGAACTTGGACCTTTCACCACTGTTCCCACGACGCTTCCTTTCGTAATGCTCTGCTGCTCCGGCGGGACTACTACTTTACTTTTGGTCATTGCTGTGGACTTGTTGACACTTGACGGTGGAGCGCCAGAAGGTCGAACAATTCCAGCTTGAAGAGCTGCTTCCTTGATCGCTTGTGGCAATGGTGGAGGATGCGGAAGTTGAAGGATTGGAGGAGAAAATGTTGAACTTGTATTCCCTCCACTTGTCCCCGATGATGATGACGATGAAGAATTTATTATGGTGGTTGTCTGCATTGTTGTGGTTGTCATGGGCAGTCCACCAACACTTCCTGTACTCAAATCACCCCCAGGAGCACTCAGTTGATAAGACTGGACATGAACACCACTTGTAGGACTTAACTGTAAATTAATACAATGAAACATTCCGTTATTCATTATCATGTCGCTAGATTATTACAAAAATTATATGTACATCTTTATTTTGAAAACTCAGTCCCACCTGTAAAGACCCTTGCAATGGAAAGCATTCCAGCGGGAAAGTAGCGGCCGCAGCACTCATAATCATTTCATTTGCTCCAGGAGGTAAATTTTCTCCTTCAATAATTGTCTCTGTCTCTCCATTTCCGTGAGTCACAACAACAGTTGTCGTAGTAGTCGTCGTCGTCGTTCCTCCAGTTACTCCAGCACTACATCCTCCCGCAACTACTTGACCCACAAGACCTTGACCTGGACCAGATGATGCTAAAGCACTAAATGAATTATAGCTCCCAGCCGCAGCGAGAACTTGGGTTAAATCGAACACTTCTTGGGTAGCAGCTTGAGCATGCTCATAGGGATCTCCATCTAATTAAAAATCATGTGATACATTATTTTGATTCATCATCACAACAAAAAAAACAATACACAATAAAACTTTGCGTACAGAACCAGAATCTGCGGATGAATTTAATTGTGTACGTTTAAATTTCCTAATGTAATTATCATGTAAGTAATTCATTCTTACTTTTATTCAGCACTTTTTCTCCTTTCAGAATTTGTTGTTGGTGCTGTGCAAATATTTGGCTCAATTGCTGCTGGACAGATAAAAAAAACAAAAACCGAATTGAATTATTAAAGTGTTCAGGTTGACGTAGAAAAAGGATTAATATTGCACATTGGACATCATTAACCTTTACAAAATGAATGGAATGTATTTTGATTATTAATTATTATCAAAAATTAACTCACTTGGGGATCCAATTTTTTAAACTGTGAACTCCCAACTTGATTTGCACTGGCCCTCACTTGCTGCACATGCATCTGAAAAACCGTCGGTGATCCAATGAACTGTGATATTCAAAAGCCAAGCAATTGTTTTTTGACAAAAACTGTATACTCTTTCTTTCTTTTTCCCTTTCTATCTCTTCTATAATGAGCGCACAAATAAATTCCCGCGTACATTCTTGCATATCCACTAACTCAACTTATATGTATACAAACCTATGAAACCTACTTAAACACTTCCGCAAAAATAAACTGCACAAATAAAATACACACTTCTGATAATAATAATTATATAAGCTTGTCTATTATACTATCATCTAACACTAACCTAACTCTAAATTTTTGTACATGATGTACTTTTTTGTTCATGGTATATAAAGACGGAAATTGTCAAACCTTTGTCGGAGGAGAACTGGGAACGACAGGCAGTTTGATACCACCTTCAAGTTGAGCCCCAGCAATACGAGAAACAAAAGGTTGTTGTTGAAGATGAACGTCAACGATTGGCATTAGTGTTCCAGTGGGGGTTTGTTGTCCCTGCGAACTACTCCCCGGTGGGCTGTTAGTACTACTTGGTGAGCTTACAATGGGAGACACACTAGAAATTCCACCACTTCCTGGGCTCGCTGGACTCCCCACAGTTTTGTCAGTTCCAGGTGAAACTCCTCCGGATGAACTTGCCAGTTGTTGCTGCTGCTGTAGCTGGAGCAACTGTTGTTGAACTTGCTTCCTTGCACTCGGTTTGTTCGCTTTTGCTTTCGGTCTCTGAGAAATTGCAGTTTCAGCTGTGACCTGCATAGGGTCAGCACAAAGTCCACAAGAACAAGTCCATGAATTACTCTTAAAAAGGCAAACAATTAGCATATTAAATTATTATTTAAAGCTCAAAAACAAATGAATAAGGATTTAGAGAGGATGCGAGAGAGTTGAACATCGTAATGTCAATTAATACAAACTACTTGGTATGAAATGTGACTTTAAAAAATACCCCAGAAAAAGGCAAACAATGATTTGGTCTCACCGGAATTACCTACCGAAAAACGGGGATTCACTTGCAACTATAAAGTCGTAAGTTGAAAGAGAGATTGAAAACTATTTACATTTTCCTGTATCTGATTAAACAAATTTTTTTAGATTCGATATTTTGAGTGAAACAATATTCTTTTCTACAGCCAGGAGAATTTCGTAAGTAAAATAAAAACAAGATGTACATTTTTATTCGTTCAATTTTCAGTGAACAGCTGTGAAATCAGTTGCAACTGTATATTTTCGCTTGATCATCACGACGTAAGATCAAGTCAATCTTTTTAAATACTTGAATACTTTAAAATTAATAATTTTGGCTGGCTGCGGAGATAAATGCGTGTGACGAAAGACGAGAAGGGACCCCAGCAATTTCAAAAGTGTCAGTCCGCCATAAACGAGTCGTTAGAGATTTTTTATCACAAATTTTTCCTATACAGAGATCAACTTTGCTTGGACGAAAAGCATATTTACAAAAGGAACACGGTGCTTTTAATGTGACAAAAAGCCAAACAACTAAAAAATTTCTTATGCTACAAGTGAACTAGATTTAGTGGGTGTTTGTCAATTACAATTTTACATTCTACGTGATCTTCCAAATGAAAATGTAAAAAATTCTCGTCTTTTATAAGTTGTAATTTGAATCGATAGCCTTTGGTTTATATTTATAAAAAAACTAATGTGAATGCTTCTAAATCGCAATTTAAATTTTTTTTATTTTTAAAAAAGACGAACTGATTAAACATAACTTTCCACTTTCCTATGCTTTGTCATGAAATTTAACGGGTTCACTACTGAGAGTGAAGAAACCCATGGAGAAAATCTCCTACTTTCTCTGAAATGTGTTTTCTTTTGAACAATCATTAAAAACCTAACGTACAAAAACATGCAAATTTGTTCTGCAATGTACGAGCAGCACATTAAATATTACTATTAATTAGTTTGGGTAATTAATAATAAAAGATCAAAAACACTGCAACAAAACCATATATGTAGTTGTGTTAGGCTTATAGACTATTAATAATAGTACACCTCAAAAAGCTTTTACTCCACTCCCATTCTATGGTTTTGCAAAAAATAATAAGATGAAGATAACAAATAAAAATAAAAGGCCACAAACCAAGTAAATAAAATTGTGCAAATACAATCAAGTCAACAACACACACTTCATAAAGAAATTGAAGAGAAAAAAAGAAGGGGGAAAAGAGTACGATAACTACTAAAACAGTGGGTTTACTATATGTATTTAATACAATAAAAAAAAGAATATTCAACAAACCTGAGATGGAACTAGTGGAGGTCCTGCTGCTATTGCTGGTGGTGTTGAAGATAGAGTTGCAGCAGCCATTGGAGTAGTAAAAGTACTTCCGGGAGAAGTTGTAGGATTTACGGCGGGAATTGTTGGCGACGAATTTGTCATATTTGTCGTTCCTGATGTTGAAGTAGACGACACTGGCACTGTCATAGACGAAAGATTATTTGTTGAATTCCCAGTCGTAGAAGAAGACGATGATTGAAGTGTTGTTTCTACTCCAACGGGTCTTTTCACATGGACATGTCCGATGTGTGGATGATTATTTCCACTACCACCACCCTCTACACTGCTAGACTTTGCACATTCCGGGCAGAATCCTCCTGGTTGAGAGGAAGAAGTAGACGAAGACGAGCAATTACTACCACCAGCACTATTATTACCACTACTACTGCCGCTACCACTTGACATGACATTCATATGGTTAGACGAAGGGACTGCTGTTTTTCTTGTTGGTGGTGTATGAGTGGATGCTGTTGAGATACTTTTCACTTCAGCTACTGAGATACTGTTTGCTTGATTTATAGCTGCAGTGGCAGCAGCCATTGACATTGCTTGTTTCTTGATTCCATCTCCAGTCATATGAACATTTTTTAGATGAGGACTGTCAACTGTCGTGGATCCGCTCTTTGGTTTTACCGTTGTCGTTGAGGCTTCTCCCCCGCCACCACTCCCTGCGGTATCAACCGGTTTCTGAGGTGTTGACGAGTCGAGTGTGGATGTTGAGCGACTCTTTCGAAGAACAGATTTCCCTTGAGTCGTACCTGATGAAAGCATACGTATATTATGAAAATTATTAATGATATCGTCATCATTTACGAATTAGTCCTCTCTTACGTTTTTTCATTTCCATTTATTTAAAATATAATATATATGCAAATGCAAGTATATTTATTAACCTGAATTCGAGGTGCCGGCCGCTTTCGGTGTAGCTTTTCCTTGGTTGGGTTTTTCAGGGGTTCCTCCCCGACATTCTTGTGATTCAAGGAGCGCGCGAATAACATTGGTATGTCCACCGCGAGCAGCTTCAATAATCATGGTCGAATTGTCCTATATACAAAGGAAATAATCAGAATGCATTAATATCATGTTTTCCTGGTTTGTTAGAAATTAGAAAAACTTTGAAATAAAAGTCATTCAATTATTTTTAAACATTAAACCTTAAGTTTGTGGAACGGATTTGCTCCTGAAGCAAGTAAAACTTCTACGGCAGCAATGTGACCTCCAGCACATGCTAACGAAAGGGGAGTGTGATCGTTACTTGCTGTTTGTCGGTTTACATCCGCTTTTTTAGTCAGTAAAAATTTGATGACATCAAGATGACCACCACGGCAAGCTTTCATTAGAGGATTACGCCCACCTTCCGACAAGTGTTCCTACAAAATGTACATGATAAAAAATAAATAAATAAGAAATAGGGATAGGTAAATAAATGTGAGCTTGAACATTTTTACAAACAATGTTAAAATATATACTACACTCTTAAAACATAAACTTACAGAATTAGCTCCTTTCTCAATGAGTAGCTCTACAACATCCACATGACCATTTTCGCAAGCGTACGACAAGGCAGTATCCATAGTTTGAGTCTCTCGGCGAAGATCCGCTCCCCGGTCAAGCAAATACCTACATTTTCAATACACTACATTTAGAAGTATTCTTCTAATGTACATAAATACTACAAATTACAATATATATTTTTCGTATGATTCCTACTTGACAACTTGATAGTGGCCTGTGAATACAAAAAAAACATTGGTTAGTACATACCCTTGTATAAAAAATTTTCAAATTGATATTGATAAAATATTAAATACGATGAGAAAACAAAAACAAAATATATCGTCACCTTCTTGAGACGCTTCCATTAATGGAGTTGAAGCGCCCAACTCAATATCAGCACCAGCATGACATAGGGTATCAACAACATCTCGAAAACCACCACAGGCAGCCAGTGTTAATGCTGTTTCATGAGTTTCTTCCGTCTGAGCGTTGATCCTTGCTTTATTTTTTAGCAAACTTTTCACCACCTTCAAATGACCTTCTCTGGCAGCTTCCATAAGGGGAGTGTAACCTTCATCATTAACCTAACAATAACAACAAGAAAATAGTTTCACATTTGCCTCACGTAATGGAAAAGGAAGATTGTAAGTATTTAATTACACGGACGGAAGGATTTAATTGTTACATGGAAATCAATGATATGTATATAATATTTAAATATTTTAAAGTACTTCTTCCACGTTAGCGCCACGTTCAATGAGGAGCTCCGCGAGTTCGACGTGACCTCCACAAGAAGCCAGTGTCAAAGGTGACTCAAAACTGTCAGCTGGCATATTTACCTAATTCATATAAAAATTCATTAAATTTTTGTGGTTTGCTTACAAATACTTTTAACTTTAAAATCTGTGATAAGCACAATTAATGTTCCGGTAGTACAACATCATCGTGTTTGTTCATGTAACATCATACACATTAAAAATTCATGCATGTCTACTATGGATAGACATTTTCCCACACGCTATATATAGCTCATTGGCTTTATTGTATTCATTTCAATTTTACGAGTCTTTTACGATTATCATACAAATTTGAAATTAGCATGAAATATCCCAGAACCCATAAACAATTCACAGGTATCAGCAAGACATTTTAGCCAAGATTTGAAAAATAAAAAGTACATTTTATGCCCAATCATAAAATTATACAAACCTGGGCTCCAGAGTCGAGTAAAAGTCTTGCTACTTCCACATGTCCATCCATTGAAGCTTCCATAAGGGCAGTATGCATCTCATCGGTCTTATGTTGCTAAAAAAATATTAAATTATTACATATCAATGAATTTCATACAATCTTTGTTTTTCAAAAAAGAGTATTAACATAATGTCAGTAGAAATCACTACGCAATTTTGACTCGTCAAAAAATATATACCCTCTTTGAAATATACTATATAGGGACGGCAGTGTTGTACATAAATCGCATGTAGCAAACATAGACATGAGGAAAATACTATATACATATGTAGAGTACAAGTATATGTACATACACAGTGTCATCGTCGCCACTCGTATCATATCATAAAGAAAATTGCCAGTGTTCAAATTCAAAGATGAATAATTGGCTCACATCCTTCTTTTTTTTCTAGTCTATTTAGAATTGAAGATAGTTTTTCCGCTGATTGTGAAAGACACACTCGAAACCGTGATTACATATATTTATATTATAAGTTAAATATATTTAATGACAACATTAATCTAGATTAAAAAATCCTCATTGTTCATTGACTTGTGTACATTTTAATTTACTGAATCATCCTTTAGGCATATTATATTTTGTATTTTATGTACAGTAAAAACAAAATAATTGATCCATTCATCAGCAATGATTAACATTCTACAAAAAATTCCGACCATCATGTTCTTTTTTCGGATTGTTCCGTAGCAGCATATAGTCAGCCACACGTACGCACTTAACAACTAGTAGTATATCCTGTACACACGTATGTATGTACGTACGTGCATAGCACTGTCCACGCA
Source organism: Gisinianus flammeolus (assembly GCA_034699125.1). NCBI lineage: Eukaryota > Metazoa > Arthropoda > Collembola > Symphypleona > Katiannidae > Gisinianus > Gisinianus flammeolus. Next base: position 6,863 of record JAIUND010000848.1, on the reverse strand, counting down.
GAGTACATATACTGATATTGAGGAATTCTCTGGTTTTTCTTTCGTACCCTCCTCCCTTATGTACATATTACAGCGTCATAGGACAGGATTCTATAGAACTATTAGGATTACGAAGGATTACTCATTCATAATAAAACGTACGTAATAAAGCTGCAGTATCATTAAACGTGTTGAGACGGAACTTTAAAAGCTAAATACATGTTCCATCATCTATTATTTCCAAAGTCATATACATATAATGAATGGAATATCTATTTTCATACAGCCGATTCGTACAATGAGAGTTCCCTTTCTTCAAAGAAATTAAAATCCTTTAAAAACAGTAAAAACTAACTATACCAAAATTCCTCATCACGATATACTTACTTTATTACCGTTAAACTGTCAACCTATGACAAGTACTGCAAATAAGTTCACATAACATTCAATAATCAAAGAAGAGAGAGAGACAAGAAAATGGCATTACTTGGTCAGCACCAGCCTCCAGGAGGAATCGTACCATTTCCAGGTGACCCTTATAGCAGGCAACAGTAAGGGCAGACTCTTTGAATTCATTCGAATGCGTGTTGATCCCCGCTCCATGATCAAGTAATATCTAAAATGGTTTTATGAAATTCAATATGTATAAACGCCATGAAACAACAAACATATTTTCTACTGGGTCTGCTTTATACAAAATTTGAAACTATAGAATAAAGAGACTACATTTTACTAGCCAATTATATTGTAACAAGTAATTAAGCTATACAAAGAATTCAACGAAACAACAATTTTTCCGTGTTCCATGTACGCAGGGGACTTTAAGATCATATGCTGTGGAAGAATAATTTACAGTTTGCAGGATAAAGAATTCTTTGGAATGATGCCAAACATGTAAATTACTCTACTATACAATATAGTTTGCTTTCCCAAGGGACAAGTTAGGAGTCGAGTGAAAGGTAGGAAAAAAACATATAAACACAGTAAGAACAACAAAAGGGGAAAAGCTCACTCACTATGTAAAGGGAAATTATCTTGGTATGGATTTTTATAAATTAAATAAAAGTGAGTATGTTTGGTATTAAATGTATCATTTTACCTTGGATACACCGACATGTCCAGCGGAGGCTGCTTCCATTAGAGGAGTATGACCATTCTCATTGTTGTCTTCTACACGGGCACCAGCTTTAAGGAGTTCTTTAACAATGTCTTCATGGCCAGCCGCACAAGCATACATTAATGGACTATTTCCTATTTTCCCACCCAAATGGTGGAAATAAATGAATAAGAAATACAAAAACAATTCATTATTCATTCGCCACAATATCGTTTCTAAAACAAAACATAGCAACCTAACCTACATACAAAAGGATTCTATATTATTAATAACTATTAGTGTAAACGTCAGGATAATAATAATTTGCTGAAAGATTTTCAGCACAATAATACTTGTTTATCAATTAATTAAATTATTATAATATGGAGACTTTCAGGGGTTTATTCACAACATCGTATTTTCCTTTGAAAATTTGTCAAGCAAACATTCGCCAGAAATTCAGGCCGATAACAGTTATCATCATAAAGTCATATTTTCCAATCTACTCTCGAAGTACTTATTCCTATATACAACAAATATAAAGAAATAAGAAGAAAATATATACTTTATATAGTACCACAAAGATTGAAAAAGAGAAAATATCCTACCACAGGCAGATTGAGCGTTAACATCGGCTCCATGACTCAAGAGAAGACGTACGATCTCAATATGACCCTGAGAAGAAGCATCCATCAAAGGGGTCAGGTCACCTTTACTTCCCCGGTCATCGACATTCGCTCCCATGGCCAGAAGGACCTGAAATGAAAATACATCCATCGTATTTTACATACAATCATAACCATAATAACATGGAAAATTGACATTGTTTGTAAGTAAAAACCTGCAAGTTACAGATAAATGTGTACGTACTTAATGAAATACAAACTTGTTATATAAAATATTCGCAGTTGGCTGGTAGCTAAAAAAAATGAACTCCTTTGTCCCTTTCAAACGAAATCTACTAATTTCCAACACAAAATAATGTGTAAACTATTCTTATCTATTAATATAAATGACACTTATCTGGTGGTTGTACGATTAAAATGATATTGCTATGCATATCGTTTAGTATGTTATTTTATAATGACCGATTCTCTGTACTCAAGTCTAACGCATACAAACACTCGCTCGTGTGTAACAATGAGTTGTCTATTTTTTTTTATTTTTTTGTAAATAATTACGACCAATTCAACTATAAAATAAACTACCTCATTATATATAATACTACGGCTTATTATTATTCAACTACAACAATTTGGTTCACTCAACGTGACATTAAAAACATGAACTCCATTTCCATTCAACAGTCATTTTCAGTAAGTAAATTAAACCACTGAAGTTCGAGAGTAATTATTAAATGTTTGAACAAAAAAAAAGAAGGAAAACTTTACTAAATATATTACACTCGGTCCTGTCCACATTTTGTATGAAAAACTAATTGACTGCACTACACTCACACGAGATTTATTTTTTTAATTTGAGCGTTAGAGGTTCAAGTTTAGACTCAAAATTATAATTCACTACCAACTACCACGCTACCCATACTATGCACTTTATCGTACTTTATATGACTAGTGCGTATACATTACCGCGTTACATTAACCTTGGAAGCTCGTAAATCGCCACATGAAACTGCTGTTCACAATTTTATAAATGTAACTAACGCCGAAATAAACGAGTGTACATATTTTTCCATGCAAAAAAAATTGTTGTATGTATAGTGCAACAGGAAACAAATTCGTAAATTATAACGAAGATCAAATAAAGATGTTTTATAAATTATGTGATCAGTTTTGCATTTTAGCAGTGTTTTTCTTTTTTAGATACAAGAATCAAAATGTCAAAATAAAAATCATTCAACTTACCCGTGCAAGTTCAAAATAGCCGGATGAGCAGGCAAGTGCTAGTAAGCTGTCACCTTCTTCCATAGAATCATTTCGACCTTCTTCGAGTGATTTTCTGCGACTCAAGAAAAAAAGGCAAAAAAGGTGAACGTTAGAGCAAAACGGTACTTGTACACAGTACAACCTACTACTTAAAGTAAACAATTCATCATGTAAAATACCTCTGAGAATCCCGCATTCGGTTAATGGCAGCTGAAGCTATAGAAATAGTATCAAAGAAAGATGTCATGAAACATTATTCATCTTGTGGTAAACCTATAGAAATTAAGTTGACTAATGAACGATAGAAATTCAAAATATTTATTTATTAACCTTCGCCTAAAGCTGAGGAAACGGTCAATGTGAGCTTTCGTAGATTCTCCGGATCAGACATAAGCTTCCCATCTGTAAAGCCTAGAATGTTTGTAGTCAATTATTAATAAAAGTTTATAACATGTTGCGGGCCTATATAATTGAGCAGTCTATATATATATAAGAACAAGAAAAATTTGATATTCATCATACCAGCAGCTTCAAAGAAGGCTTCGAGTCGGGCTTGGGCTAAAATTTTGAATTTCGTATAGTTAAAAACTAAATAAATAAAACATATACAATATTGCAAAATTGTCAGCTACAAAATTGAAACTCACCATCTGGAGGTATACCTTGGATACTGGAAGAATCCCCATCTTCCCTGTAATTACGATCATAATCATGAATGTAAGTAAATTAAGTACCACACGTAATTAATTACAGAAATAAAAATTGTCAAGTCCTTACTGGGGTAAGAGAAATCCTGATGGTTCCATTCCGTCATCGTCATCATCGTCTTCATCAGACTCGTCTCGTTCTAATGACTCATCTGGATCACCCTGTAAAGAATTTCGAGGACATTGACACTAAAATATTTACCTTTTTTCATTTTTACTTGTAATCATAACAATGAACCACATAAAACATTTACAGGAAAAATTGCACAAGTGAAACTAAATTCGTAAATTAATTATATATATACTAGATACTAGATTAAATGTAAAACTAAAAATTAAGTAATCAATTAATTTGTCATTATAGTCGAGACTTCATGAACTATGAACTTTGAACAACATGAGTTACGTACGACATACAATGCATTTACAATATGTGATACTGTCCTTGTATTATTAATTTTTGCTTTTCTGTGTCAATTAAGCTACCACATGCTCTCTCTCTCTCTCCTTCTCGTAAATAAAATATTTTATTTCTCCAAAATATTGTGTACATATGCATTATGCATGTAAGGCATGTATTTATTACATACATACACAGATAGATAGATAGATGTATGATGTATAGCTAGCTACTTCATCTTCTCATTATTATAATCAGAGTTCATTCCGTATTCGCTCGGCATTCATGTACGAGAATCACGCATCTCAACCCAACATACACACACTCAAACACAACACACACATAATATTATAATACGCAGTACAACACACATACACAGGCACACAACTGGTAAATGGTTATCATTGAATTGAATTTATTAATCATAATAAATAAAAGGAAGCATATCGTGACGCTGACGTTGTCAGTCTTATTCCTATTCATTTGTATAGTACCATATGAAATAGCAAATAGCATATAGAGTCAAAGAGTTTATACTGTGGCTTACATACTTACAAAAACACTTTTTTCAACTTGACATAGTGTTGACACATTAGTACTGCTCTCTCAAATTATACTATACACAACATCTCTTTCTCTCTCTCTCTCTTTCATGCATCCTCTTTTCTAAGCTCTACTTCCGTGTCTACATCGAATAAGTTGACAATAGTCGTGTATAGTAGTAGTTTAGTTGTTTGGTGGCTGTTGCTGTTCAATGTTCAACTAAATACTCTTATACATGTATCATATTCTAAAAATCATATTTCATGCAAACAACATGCAATCAAATGTACAATATGTACATGCTCTCTCCTTCTACAAGTATTTTTTAAAATTACAAGAAGAAAAATATGAATGAATAAATGATTTTATTATAAGTACTATATAGTAAGTTTAAGTACTGTGTGTGTCCTTTGAAATGTAAATGACGACAAAATTAAAGAATTTTTTACATTTTTTGTGGTTCCTCTGTATAAGCAAAATGTAATATGAAAATAGACTGTACAAATAGACAATGTAATATAACTGTACAAATGGTATTGTCAAGTTACTATTAGTATTATTATTATCAGTTTTTAATTACTAATTGTCTTTTCGTGAGAGCAAGAAAGAAAGATTTCCTTTGGTTATATATACTATCATGCAATGGTCTAAACCGTAAAGAGTTTGGTCGAAGAAAATGAATAGTAGATAGATTTTTTTAAATAAACAGTCAGCGTTTCAATAGTTAAAATTTTTGATTTGATGGGGAATGTATGCTTCGATTTACTATTCGGCTTTTGCAGTATCTTTTATGAAGGTTTTAAGATTTTAGAGTTATTTTCCTTTTTGCGCTTGCATATTTTCAGACTATACTATTAGTACTAAAAAATTTGAAGAATCTCTACTTCATGAGTATCAAATGGTCCATTCAATATTTACATAAATATTGTAATAAATCATGTAATAATATGATATACCATATTTATATAAAAAACAAACAATAAACCACAATGTTTTGACCACGTGCAATAGAAGCTACATATTATGTAGATGTACATTATATATAGGCTATAGGTACAGGAAAATTACCAATCTCTTTTTAAATTCAATCCTACATATCAACATACTATGTATATGGTGATTATCAATAACTACATATACATAGTCTATGTCTATACTATAATAAGAAAAACAAAATGTTGTATTTTGAGAAGAAGGGAACGGTACTTACATCATCATCGTCTTCTTCGCTAGACGATCCAAGGAAAATGGGAGAGTTGAACGAAGAAGCGGAATTATTTGCGGGACCGGATGTATGGTGGGGATGATTTAGGTCAGGCGAATTGTCATCTCCATCATCAACGATGTCATCCAGGTCATTTTCTTCATCGTCACCATCGACGTCAACATCAACGTCCAGGTCATCATCCTCTACCTCTTCGACGAGACAACTACCAGAGCTGGAGGTGACCTGAGTCGAGGAAGGTATCGGAGAGGAAGGCGGGTTAATCGGTGGTGAGGAAGGAGTTTGAGGCACACATTTCGAATTCGAAGCATTATTATGTTGATTTGATGATCGGCGGGACCCGCCGCGACTTTCCTTTTCGGCTCCTCCAGTTACTTTCGAACTCATCGGAATTCTCGACATATACATAAGCAATCAACAACTACAATAAAACCACGTCGCCGTCTCTCGAGTCGATAGTAGATTGTGTGCGTATCCGTGTTCGTCCGTCGTCGGTCTTGTCCTATAATAATATTCATTTGTAAAAAAAAAAAAAAAATCATAATCAACATTCATAATTATGTACATTTTTCTGAAACTGCTGTTGAACTTTCAAAGTGAGAGAGTATACGTTGACAATAGTGAAGTGTATAATTTGAACAACATAATATATAAATCCAAAATAAATAATATCAAATAGAAACGGAAAGTTTTTTTTATATATATCCTATATATAAGGATTACTTATAGAGGTGAGTTGTGAACCACATTTTTAAATCCCTTGCACATTCTCTCTTCTCTGTCTATAGTGCAATTTTAATAATATAACATACAAAATCCTGATTCAAGTTACATAATAAGTAATTAATTAATAATGATTCTCATGTTTATATATTTTTAATTTTCTTTTGTCTTTTCATTTCTTGCAATAAGTATGAAGTACGTCTTTCTCTCCTCCTATACATATATATTTTATATACCGTATAAACTAGAATAGACTCCCTCTATTTTATAGAGTCCCCTATACAATAGAGTCCCAGGGATTGTA
>JAIUND010000847.1:0-50071 GCA_034699125.1 Gisinianus flammeolus | reverse complement strand
TGTGTGTGTGTGTGTGAGGTATCCGCGAGTGAAATGAGAGCTAATTTTTACGAGCGCACCTCTCTTCCAAAATCTATTTTTTTTCTGCTCCCTTCCTCAAAGATTGAACGGAGGAGAGAGAAAGTACTTGCCATGACACACTGCATACACAATACACATAAATATACAGATATATATTATGGATATCTGAGTTAAATGAAATAAACTCTGTTGGAATGAATTGTGAATTGAATGGGAAATGTTAAATGCAATGGAAACAGTAACCGCCAAAGCCAAACCCTCAATCCCAATATTTCATTCGAGTCTCTTCCAATTGTTCATAATATTTCTCTGTATAGATACAGATTGAAGATATACTTACTTACTTACTTACTTACGTACTTACTTACTTATTTACACTCACTATTTATAGATGAGAGCTCCGTCTTCCATCCATGACTGACGCCCAAGCCCATCCATCGTGTGTACATACGATATTCATTCGAATTTGAATAAATCTCTACATTACATACGAAATGTCTACACGGAACAATATTTTGTCTTTACACATATTTCTCTTTGGACTCAAGACACAAGTCACAAGACAAACTTCACAGTCCACATGCAGTGACTGTGGAGTCTAAATAATTCTATTCCAAACTCAAACAAATAGGACACGGCAGACCCACCCAGATTCAGACTACTCGAATCAGCATCAGAAGCAGTGGACAATCAACATCAACAGTCAACGCTCAAAGTTCTTGTACATTCTTTTTATTTTTACTATTATTATTATTATTATCGTCATTTTTTATGTACACACTTTCCAATATTCCAATTCAATATGTGAAGGGATGAGAGAATATGCCCCATTATTCCATACATTAATTTATTAAAAATAAATCACAAGCCTCATCGACTAATTCCAATTTAAATAATAAACTCCTCATATTACTCATTTACACTAACACGACGAGCTAAAAAAAATAACGTATCACAAAAACACCCAATCACCAATAAAATTTACCATACATCATTGAACATTGCACATTCCTCCTCACGCTACTCTCTCTCTCTTTCCCTCTCTCTCTCTCCCTCCTCAATGTGTCATCTGCAAATTAACAGTTTCTAAATACAAGTGAATGAAGTGGTGAACATTTATGAGCTTCAATTTAAATTGTGCACACACACACTTTTCTTTGCCAATTTGTTTTTTTATGCCTTCACTATGGACTAACGATAAGCTTTTGACAATGTCAATGCAGGATTCCAATCAATGGTTTTATTTTATCTCCAAAATGTGCATGTGAAATATAAATCGAAAATCCAAAAGATGGTTTGAAACTTGATACAAAATGATTTTGTAGTGTAATTACAATTTACAAATAATAATTACCCTCGTATAATAAATAATAAATAAATACAATTTTCATGGTAGCAACTTTTTTGAAAAGTTGTCAAGAAAATGTTTACTTTTTTGGATTTTGTGTTTGTGTAGTACAAGTTTGTGTGTAGGAAGGTGAAGAGATGAGTTACGTTCGTGTCATTCCTTCAAATAAAAGTAAAAAGTATATGTACATACAAAAAAAAACTTGACTGTATTTCATATTTTGTATAGAGTGTAAATCTTGTAATGTTTGAGTTACGCTGTAAAAATTACATACGACAAATACAAATATGTACAGAAAGAGTATAGAATCTGCCTAATAAAATATAAAATGGTTAAAACGTTTTCCTCCTCGACAACTCTATCGAGTCTCGTAAGTTTGGTGGTGGAGCATTCATAAAATTAATCATTAACGAGTTTGATTTTTTCAAGAAAAATCTATACAGCCACAGTTGATTTATAGTAACAGAAAGAAAGAGCAAGCACACAGAGAGAGAGAGAGAGGAGTCTAGATTTTCTTGATTTTCATCTCTCTTTCTCTGTCGTTCTGTCTTTGTGTGTGTGTGAAAGACCCACACAAAACAGCCACACATAGGCCCAACCAAAGTAAAATTCATTAGACAAACAAAAGGGGAGAGAGAAATATACAAAATACATATCTGTACAGACAAGAAAGGTGATAAAATGTAAACAGAAAAGTACGGAATACAAAATATTATACAGAATACACAGCAGAGGGTCACTTGATGCACAGTCCAAGAGTCAGAGACTAAACAAATAGCAAATAATGAATAGGAGTTTTCTCTCTCTCTCTCTCTCTCTCTCTCTGTATGATTCCAAAATGTTTCATCTTGTTAAAGAAAGACAAAAAAAACACACACACAATATTTTGCTCAAATGAGAATGAGAGAATGAGCAAAAGTCTAAAGTTTCAACTCTCAAGTCTAAAAGGATTTGAGTTTGAAATTGCAATCTCGTAATTTCAATACAGAAACCCAGTAAACTGTTGTGGGTCTATCCCTCATTCCATAATTACCTTTAAATCATGTAGAGTTGAAGCAAGAAGAAGAAGAAGAAGAAGGAAAAGGAGAAGAAGTATATGTAGAGAAAAAAAAACAAAGTCTATAAAGTGCACCACATGAATCATTCGTAACTTGACTGGGACTTGCCATTATTACCTTGATTATTATTGCTCACGTGAAACAAACACAGCACAACCGTGCAGTGCAGTGCAGTATTGCTCCTTTAGCTCACAAGTCTAGTCCTCATCTCATCCTAGTCAGTAATGAGCCGAGGAAAATAAATGAGTCTTCCTCACTCAACTTTGTTCGTTCGTTATTCGTTAGCCAGTCAGTCGTTTACTCTTCACATTCTCTCTCTCTCTCTTTCTCTCTCCCATTTGAGTATCGTTCCTTTTCGTATACTTCTAGCATCTCCGTATAGAATATTCGTTAGACTCATTTTGCTTTTGCTTTTGCTTTTTGCATATACTGTAGAGACTATAATTATTATGGTTACGGTGTTTTGTCTATGGGCTTACATGTAAGATACATGTGTGGATATTGTGGATATATGTACCAAATACTTCTGCCTCTCTCTCTCTCTTCTCCATCTCTCTCTTTGTGTGTACAAAAGAGAATGCGAAAATCAAATTAGTTGTCTTAAACTCCTTCTCCTCCTCCTCCCCGTCGACATGACTAAGAGAATCTATAGCAGACCAGATAACTAGTTTAGTCCAATCTTATTTGCAGATAACATGTTTACATCTACATTCAAGCTAATGTCTCACGTCTATTATCCCCATACCCGACAATTCACCATTCCATTCCCATTCCCATCAGCATGAGCATGAGCATGGGCATGAGCATGAGAAGAAGCGCAGCAGAGAGGGAGAGAGAGAGAGAGGTCTGCGTACTTTTGCGGATGTTGCCGGGGAAACAAAAGAGATAGAAAAAACCACTTCGTTCCTATCAATCATTTCCAGTGAGCCTCAAAAAACTTGTTGATACTATAGACTTTTTCTACGCAATTCTGGTTCTTCCCCCAAATCATTACCATATCATAGCCATAACCATTGAGATAACTACAGGTATTGGCATGAAAGAGTGTACTTGTCTACTTGTGTACACACTGAGCTAATGAAATGATTTTGTTTTTCTCTCTCTCTCTCTCTCTCATTTCATCTATTGTCCGCTCTTCATCTTTTCTGGTTCCCCGATCCAATACATATAGCCATTAGATCAACTTAGTCGTCTCATGAATAGCATAGACGAAGGAGAAATCCAGTCGGAGGAGAAGCGAACACACACACACACACAGACACAAACACAGACCAGACAGCAACAGAGACAGAGGAAAGGAAAAGAGTTGAACGTGTTTCCATTTGTGCGTCGACAGTCTACATTGTAGACTCTACAGTTTACAGCCTAAGAAGATGTGTAGATTGATAGAGAAATGTGTTCAATATGGATTATGAGATGTTGATGGATCCACCATTTGAATGGTGCATTTTATTAGACTATCTCTCTCTCTCTCTCTCTCTCTCTCTCTCGCTCTCTCGCTCTCTGTTTAATATGGAAATGGTCTGGTAGATATATGTTGTTGTTGTTGTTGGGATGAGAATTGAACTCAGAATTTCAAGTACACGAGTAAGTACAAGATTTAGGCGTCATTACAGAACGACGAGAGACTCTTGAGACTGAGAGACTTTGAAGAATTCAAAGTCTTGTTTGAATATGCAATTAGCTCAGAAATTTATGTAGTTTATGTTGTTCATGCATGTATTCATTTCGTTTCGTATGTTGAGCGGAAATGTGTAAACTGTGAACTGTGATAGTGCTCGCATGGAAAACAGTACTGAAACTAATAGATAACGTTTTTTTTTGATACTGCTGACCATTTGATATTTGATATAGTTTTTTATATCGTACAGTTTTTATATAGGGAGAAGACGGACGGACGGACGGAGAGAAACGGACAGGTAACAGGCGGACAGATAGTCAAACACATGGGAGATTCTGATAGAAGGGAAGGAAAAAAGAGGAATAGATCACAGGATTTCCATGTATACACTTTAAAGATATTGTAGAACAATTTTGATGTTCAAGTTGATGGTTGATTTGATGTGAACCTCACGGCCTCCTTGACACATCTTCATCTTCATATCAACTCTCAACTCTCAACTCCACTCACAAAATCATCCGTTTTCCTCATCCTCATCCTCATTCTGATTACCACCGTGACTTATCCTCTCTCTCTCTCCATCCATCCACATTTACATTTACATTCTCTCCGTTCACCATTAAAAATCTCTCAAAAAAAAATCAAATGAATGGACATCCTCACTGCCTTTTTCAGACTATCAAGCCAAATTTTTTTATCCTCCTTGTTATTGTTCTCGTTCTCGTTCTCATTCTCGTTTCTAAAATATCCTCAGTCATCGTCATCGTCAGCATCAGCCTCAGATTCTGATGAACTTCCATTTCGGTAGAAAACAGAAAGGAATTTAAACGTAATTTACGTAATTTCTGTATTTACACACGAAAAACGACACCAATTATGTCGTAATTCGAGACTATCTCGAGAGAACCCATCCAAAAATATATATACATATCTGTATACGCAATAATAAAATAAAATGCAATAAAATTTACAAGGGAAAATTACTGAATGCAGAAATTTCAATGAGAATATTTAAATATGGTGGTAGCGTATAAAAGTGTAATGATAGACTCGACTATGGAAAACCCCTCGATGTCGATGTCGATGTCAAATGTTTCCTACACGAAGAATTAATTGGTTACAAAGTGTAAAATAATAAAGAGATGTAATGTTTGTGTGTGCTGTAGATTGATGAGATGGATATTTGATACTTTGATGTATTTGATGTGTACGGAATGAAGGAGAAAGAGAGAGAGAGAGAGAGAGGGTGTAATTTATATTAATTTTTATATAGTAATGATGGCTATTGGATGTTGGGCTGTGAAGGAAAGTCTTGACTTGTGGGGAATTAATGAGTAGTTGGTAGTGATTATGAATGGCAGTTGAGGACTATCGAGTAATAATATAAGTGTAGCTTTTGAAAGACGAGGTGTAAGAAAAACCAAAAAAATGATTACACTACACAAATTATTATACATTCATTTTCATTTTCATACACAAACACAAACAACACGGGAGAGAATCTCACTTGCTCGCTCACCCACCGCAGTCAAAAATCATCCTCCGTCCTCCACACATTCACATTATGAATTCCTTCAGTATCTATAGGTATCTACTTTAATATTTTCCCCATGTACATGTACATACATAAGGTACATATTTGAGTTTTGAGTTTGTGTTTCGGTCGATTTTCCTCTGAATCTACTCAAAATGTCGCCGAGTAGATTGTGAATTTTTGTTGTTTTTTTTTTGTTACCTTTTTTACCCTTTATTAGTAGTATTATTATTCTAATTTTTCTTGTGGTGTGTTTCTGTGGATGTGTTTATAATCTCTTAATGAAAGCTGTAAAATACAAATCAACTGGCTGGTTGCCATTTGCCATTTCATTGATGTTGGTCGTGCGCGTCTTTACTTCTTTAGATGGTTTGCAAATTTTTCGTCCTAGAACGATTATCAGAATATTTAGTTGTTGTTGTTTTCTGGTGTATCCAAAAACCAAGAGAATATGAAGAAGAAGAAGAAGACGAGTAAAGATGAAGATGAAAAAATGATGGGATGATGAGACAGAAAGGTGAGGATGAATAATGGGTACTTTTAAGGTTACGTGAATCGTTTATCGTTTACTCCTTCATTCCTCGATATTCTCCACAACAATCTCATGTGAGACAGAGACAAACAAACATCAAAGAGAGAGATGAGTGAGCACGCACAAAAATCTCAATGGACCAAGCACACCAACACCAAATAGTATTTGGCAAATACCAAACAAACCAAAATCCAAAGCAACCAAGTGTTCAAAAAGTAAATTACAATTACAATTATAAAGTACTATGGAAACCACTGAGCTATTGGGAATCGACGAATTGAATTTCTCAATTCTTCTTCATTGTTTTGGTTGTTTGGTGGATGATTTGGGTATTTGATGTTTGATGGACCACATTTACGAATTGATTGTACTTTACCGAGTCGAACAACATGAAACACACAGATCAGATAATCACAATGAAATATAATGAGGATGATCATGATCATGTGTAGACTAGACTACAATATCACATCATATATAAGGTATTAAAGTATTAACTATTGCTTGTGTGATGGGATGTGATGTGATGTCTGTCCGTGTCATCCTCACTGATCATCAACTCTCAATGTATGTATTGTTATTGTATCTGCTCAAGCTAGACTAGTTCGATATTGGAGAAATCTTTTCAGAGCAAAATATGACATCTGACATCGAGTCCATTCTATATGAAACTCTAATTAATGGTTATGATAAAATTTGCATGCTCACCTCCAACTTTGCGTGAAATCCTTCGTGTATACTTCTAGTAATTCCTCGCAGAGTTGCAGACTGTTGTGTGTGTGTTTTTTTGTTTATTCTTTTCTTCCCCAACATGTTTACTCATCATTTTTGTTTTGGTGTGGATTGTGTATTGAGTATTGAGCATATTGTGTATATTGTGTATATTGTCTATGGATGTAAAGTAAAGTTGAGATAATTCCTGCGAGCATTCACTCTCAACTGTATCATTGATCATAGCATCTGTGTTGTGTACGTATTTGTACAGTGCGTGTGTTTGTGTGTGTTCAGAGTAATTAATCGGTTGATTTTTGTACTCGTTCTTTGACGTTTCCATCAGCTCGCATCACACACACATCAATTGTATCATCCAACAACTCACAAACACGGATCGAAAGTCAGTCCACATGTGACACGTTTCTTGTTTATTTCCCTTTTGCTCTTATTATGATATGACGATTAGTCAACTAATCACTTTCTCCCCATCCCCATCCTCTTCCAATCAGGTACATAATCAGATGAGGGGGAGAACAAAAAGGAAAAGTAATATCAATTCAATTTACAATTGATACAGATACTCAGATACTCAGATACATATGAATTTTTCCGATGAAAATACACACAGACACAACACACAAGAATAAATGCAAGAGGAATTGCAAATTGTCAATTGTACATGGCAAAGTTGAAGACAGAATTTTGGGACTGGATGACGTTTGACAGACTTCAATTGAGGAATTAGTCAACTAGTGTTGTTTGGTGAATGAAATGATTTGATTATGTCTCTCTCATCTCCTGTCCTGTCTGTCTTTTCAAGGGGAAACCCCATTTGTGACTTGTAAAGTGTGTAGACTGTAGGACTTGTAGAGTGTAGGGATTTTTTGATTTCAAATTGGAACTGCGGTACAGAGAGAGATTGAAGATGTTTAACTAGTTTCGAGAGACTTCCAACAAAAGACTAGACGACAGCAAGACAGACAGTAGCTAAAACTGTTGATTTGATTTTTGAAAAGTTGCTCCATAGCGCTGATGGCTAATGCGTTGATGAACACATTTGATTTAAATAAGCCCACAGCTAAAGCCAATGGAAATTAAACCTACATATTTTAATCTAATTGCATTTCATTCCAAGTGGTTGGTTGGTTGGTTGTTAGTTGTGAAGTCACTCCGAGTAGGTAATTCTCATTTCCCACGAACACACAGGAGCATCATATCATATGTTCATAATTATGTATAGAATCAGAGCCATTACATGCTATTTTCAATTGTGTGTAGGTCTGTCTGCTGGGTATTTATGAGATCAACAGTTGATCACTGCAAATAACAAAATAACTACGCCCACAGAAGCTCCGTAGAGCTAAAAGGGAGCAACAAGTGGTTTTTTTAATAGTTGAAGCTTCCACACACACACACATGCAGACACTCACAGCACGCTATAGCTGTAGCTGTATGTACATACATACAAAGTCTATCGCCACTCCTCTCTCTCTCTCTCTTTTTTACACATCATCTCCGATACTCTTTATATATAATAGCTGGTGAGAGTTTTGTCCCAGTCTCATTCTGATTTTTTGAGTTTTGAGTTTGTCGGTCGTCGTCTTGTTCTGGTTCTTGTTCTGACGAAGATGAGTCTCAGTCCACCCCCGTCTAACCTCTCCACTTCTACACTTCTACACTTCTACCTCAATTGGAAGACACGGAACAAAAAATGTAGGATGGAAACTGTTTTGTACATAAGTAAACTCAAAGCGTACAAACGACGACGAGTACAATCAAGCAAATCATAAACATGAAACAACAAAACTGAAGTTTTCAACACAAAAATTCCTAGCAAAACATCATTTCATCGCTCATAAAATCATATACCCAGTGATTTTGAATCATAATCATTCTCAACGTTTATCATCACTCCTTTTCCTCCTCATTCTACAGTTTCTATACAGTCTACACTGGTTTGTATACGTCTGTAAAAGTAAATATCCGAGAGGGGAAATGTGAAATCCTCGTATGTAATTTTAATGCCATCTCCCCCCCCCCCATCTTGCTTTTGTTTAACAGGTCAAAAACACACAAAAACAACAGAAAATTTCGAGCAACTCGTAAATTATAAAGAGCAGCTTCAACGTACAGAATTACACTTAATCCCTATGATTGTTTTAAATATCCCCATTTTGTACACATTTTCCGCACTCAATTCCTAGTTCCTACTCACACACTAACCATCACATCACATATCGTTTGTTAGTTTAATCAATTGATAGTCAACTAGATTATCATTTGTCTTGCCTCTTGTCTCGTCTGTAATGGCAGTTTTTTTTTTTTTGAAGAGGCAAATGAAAATCACGAAGACGAAATGATTTGGCGTTTGTGCCGAGCGAAAGGCGAAAGGGATAAAAAAAAAAGTAGAGTGTATTGTATACTAGTATCGTATGTACAAGGAAATGGATGGATAAATGTACCATAAATATAAATGGGTGGAAACGAAACGAAAAAAAGGGAATTGCCGAGATAAAGGAAAAGACATGGTGGTTTGGGGATTTAGCCCAGGATAAAAAGGTACTTGTACCACCAAAGAAAGGAATACATCAAGTTTAGTGATTTGGACTTGAAGTGCTCTCTCAGGTGATTCTCAATCAAATGTATGTGTGTATGTGATGTGTGTGTGTACACATTTACACATGGAAATAAAATACATAAAAAACGGTGAGAGATGGTTGGATGATGTGACTGTGACTTGAAAGTATTATGTAAAATAAATATGTCTGAATGAATAGGGAAAAAGCTACAATGAATGAGAGAGACAAGCATAAGGAGTGCATGTAAATGGTTATGCATGTACATGTACATGCGTGAATGCGTGTGTGTGTGTGTGTGTGTGTGTGTGTGTGAATGGGGTCTGAGATGGAGAAATGAGAGAATTGAGAATGAAGTGGAAAGAAGTGAAGTGCTCTTTTCAAAACGGATTTTTTCAATTTTTCATATCGGGCATTGGTGAGTAGAGAGTGGAGATATGACTGGTGGCATACCTTTACGTTTACATTCACGTTGATATGCACATACATAAGTACATGAGTATATGGATCTACCTTTACCCCCAGTCCCTCTTTTCATCTCTCACTTTTTTGCAATATTTATCTGGCTGGACTTTCTTTGTCCGCAATGACATCTCCCTTCTGTTCTCTTCTCTTCCCAGCTTTTCAAGTGGGTGACGTCGAATTTATCAAACATTTTATACTAAATAAATGGTCGAGAAAAAAACCATGTCACAACAATAACAAGGCAAAGAGTAAGAGAGAGAGAGAGAGAGGGAGAGAGAGCTATACTCACAGACTCACACGTACGATATACTTGGACTAGAGTAGAGTTTCTCTGTGGGCCAACCCCAACTCTCTTTCTTTTCTTATAAATGTGTGTGTGTGTATATGTGTGTTACTCTTTCTCATTATATTATATACATCATCATCCTCATAATAATCATCAACATCAACTGGGGATCCCAGTTCATCCCTTCCTAATACAGATACAGATACAGACTCATTCCATCCGCATGTGGTGTCTACTTAACCAAATACTAAAAATACACGCTAAATAGTCTCACACCGTACAGATATGTAAACGTGGTACATAGTACATCGTAGGTACTCATTTTCGTTTTCGTTCCTCCTCATTTCTCAGTCCTCAGTTTGTTCTCAATAGGGAAAAAATTGAGAGCGAGAAATTCAAGTCTGTCGCAATTGAACATTGAAGAATTTCTACTTGTGCCTTTGGAGTATCTATTTTATTTCCCATTCTTATTCCTATGATTCTTATTATTATTATTATTCCTCTCGGATATTCTTGGGTAGTCTGAACTCTGAAGTTTTGGAGTCTGGAAACGTGGAGAACATTAATAAATGTTACAAATATCAATGAAGGACGGACGAGAACAAAACCCGACTCGACTTGACAACACGTTCTCTCTCTTCTCTCTCTTTCTCTCTCTTCTCTGTTATGACATCCTTTTCTATTTCTAGTTTTGTGACCGTTTCAATTTCATCTCTCCTTTCATTCATCTCTCATTCAACCAACTCCCAAAGTTTTTCATTTCTCTTTCTTTCTCTTTCTCGCTCGCTCGCTTCCTCTCCAGCTCCAGCTCAGTTTCAAGAGCAAAAATCCATTGTGCACCTTCGCATAACATTCAATGTCCCTCTTCATTTCATTCCATTTGAATGTCTTCAAACAAATTTACCTTCAAGTCCAAACTTTGACATGTAGGGAACACAGTGCACATGCAAACATAACATATATCTGTAGAGAGAGAGAGAGAGTACCCGGATTCATTTACTTTTGATTAATTCCATGTGGATTTGACCAATTAATCAATTTCAAGCACCCTAAACATTTCCTCTTTGAATCCCCGTAAAAAGAAATGATAAAGAATAATAATACACACGATACAATATCAACAGAGCAACGTTTTTATATTTCATCAATCCCATTCATTCATACACATAATATCTCGACAATTAATTCCTACCATTCAACATTTGAATTTAGAATAATTTAGAGATTTAAACCCTTCACATTTTTGCTCAATCTATTTCAACTTGTAATTACTTTTGTTGATACTTGATAAACTTGATAATGATTTCAATCAAAACACTTTCATTAAAAACCTTAACATGAACAACATGGGAAATCCCGTCGGAATGTTTCATTGTACTTAAATATGTGTATATTTTTGTGTGTGAAAGAGAATTCCGAAATGGAATCCAAAAAGAGTTTTTTGATCCGACGACGACGATTCATTTCAGTTAGTTCTTTTGGAGGAGAAAACAATTTCCAGTCATAATTCACGATAGAAAAAAACGGTTATGATTATCAAGTGGAGTAATCGGGTGAGGAATTGAAAATTGAGAAGGAATATGAAAAGAGAGAGAAATATCTGTACATTTAATATATAATGTTGGCGTGCTCGGAGCGTAGATAAGAGATGGATGGCGATGTTGGATGTACATAGATGGCTATCAGTGAACCAATTCATCTCCCTCATTGAATTCTCTCTTTCTCTCTCTCTCTTTCTCTCTTCCCGCTCGTACTTTGTCTATAAATCTTTTTTTTGGATATTTCCTTATCCTGTAATCACTATGTAATATTCTGTGTACACACAGAGGTGTTTCTTCTACATCCCAAAACATGCAATAATAATAATAATAATAATTCCTCTCGTGTGGTGTGTCGTCTTTACTCTTTACCTTTTAACTCGAGGAAAGAAAATCATATGCCCCAAGTTCTTCAATATTCACTGCAGATTACTGTCGACAGACTGATAAGCACACACTCAAAATTACGATTAGGATTCATTTTGACACTCCAATTTCAATTTCAAAGAGAAATATCTCATATGTACGATAAAAGGATATTAATCATATGGATTCTCATTCTGATTTCATTGTAATGAAAGGTGAAGGTAAATGGTATGAATGAACAAGAACAAGAACAAGTACAAAAGTACAAAAGTACAAGTAAATGGAACGACGACATATGAAACGAAAAGTATACAAAAGTACTATAGTTTTCCTAAATTCCGCTTTACATACCACTACAAAAAAAATGTATGTATATATATTTCATACTTTGAGATTTTGCACAATGTGTTTTTTCCATGTGGAAAATGAATGCATTCCCAATTCCCATATATATCTGTGTATTTCGTAGTTTAATACTTGATATGGATCTATAAAGATATTGATCGGGTTTTGGTCATTTTCATATCCTACAAGAATCCACGTAATCAAAGAATTTCGTACACACACACACACACACAGATAGTTTGGACTCGGTTTGATTGTTCTGCATGTAATGTGTTTGTTATGTCATGTTGTGGCTGCGGAGTTACCAAGCGGAAAAATCTGAGCAATCTTTCAACTAACCCCAAATAAAAGCAACACTGTACAAATATTCAGTCTGGCTTTAATTCAAAGTGCAACAAGTGTGAGTGAATGAAGAAATCTATGTGTGTTTCAATTTGGATTCTGCACAAGTGTAAGTGTTGTTATGTGTGTCTTGTAAGATATATATTATATATATGTATTTTTTTCTCTTTGCGGTTCCGTCCTATTACTCTTCAAGACCTTCCAGTTGTTACATAAAAAGTTTGTAATGAGGAGATTTTTACAACCCCATTCACGTTCTCCGACTGTCTCATTCATATACACCATCATAACAATTATTTTCAGTTTCAATATTCCCCTCATTTTTGCTCCTGAATTACAATATAAAATAAATAAGGAGTTCACAATCATCTAAATTTGGCAAGATTTTCCTAAATATATACACACATTGCAATTGCAATGACGACGACGATGTGAGTCAATTTCATTTTATATTAGACAAATTCTTGCGTTGCCCCTGAAAACTTTCCGCGCTAGCACTTTTTTTGTTTTATATTACTTATCTTTAAAAATCTTTGATCTTGTGCTCAATACCTCACGCTTGTTCCCATGTTTTCCATACAGATAAGCTAAATTGTCCATTGGCAAATGTACAAGAGATATCAAGGGATTTTGCAAACACATTTCCAACCTGAACCATTTCCATAAATGAGGAAAAATTTGCACATTCATTGGCAATTGGCAACTTGAGCCCAAAAACTCTTATTTTTTTTTATGGTGTAATGAAAGAAATCCTTTTTGGGGATTTTTTCAATGTCTTTTTGTTGTTGTTGAATGTTGAAAGGTGAGAAATCCAATTGAATTGAATTACAATGACAATTTTTGATATCGATTTATAAGGCAAATGTACAAAAAAAATCTGTATAGTATTTTGTAGTTGTTTCCGCAATTTCCATCATTAACAAACGATAAGAATTAAGAATTCTAAATGTAAGGATCAGTTTGCTGAAATATCTGTAGCTGTAATTTTTTGTAACCATGAGTTTTTCTTGTATACCTAATAGTTAGAATCGGAATGATGACACAGAAATTGTACGTTTCTTTGTACAAAGATTGTGTGGAGTTGATAGAAGGTGAAAAAAAAAACTAGTGTCATCTTGTCATAATTCATCACTGAGAAATGTTTCTTCCACTTTCCATGTCAAGTCAAACAAAGGGAGGAATAAGGGCAAAGAGGGCAAGTGAGAAATATTTTGGGAGGCACACAAAAACCCACCTTTTTGTCCTCTCTCTCTTATTTGTCTTTTGACTCCGACTCGGACTCGGACTTTTTCTTCTGATTTTGATTTGATTCCATTTGATTTCATTCAATGACCAAAATTTTCTGTATCAGAAACGACAACGAGATGATTTTCTAGTTGACACAGAATTTATTGGATGATGACTCGCAATTTCCAATTTCCAATTTCCAAAATCCCAAATCCCTTTTTTTATGTACACTTTTTTTGTTGTTATAGTACTCAGTTGTACTCTCATTTCTAGTCGTACACTACAAAGATCAACATCAAATGATTTTGGTTGTTTTCAAAGTACGAGAGAACGAAGCAAAGAAATGGATGCCGAAAGAAAGTTCTGTTAGTTTGTGTTCTTGATGTGTCCAGGTGCGGAAATGCTTGACAACGATAAATCAAAGATGAGACACAATCTCCAGCACGAATCCAAATAGACGAGAAGAGAACGAGATTGTCACGGGTTCAAACATGTAACATTCAAAGAAGGGGGGAAGAAAGAAAAAACTGTCTCATGTGTTGTCTCGTCAGATTAGAGATTGGTTGAAACCGAGAAGAAGAAGAAGAAGAAAACGAGGGAAAACCCTTTAACCTCCCAAGTAACTAAAATATATCGCCATTCCATTTCTATTCCGTGTTCACTCTGCACCAGAATAAAATGTGACAACAAATAAGGTAAATATAGCCGATAAGACAAGACAATTCGTCTTTGTACAACATTTGTGTACACACTTGCCTTCAGCAATTTATCTCCCGTATAGTCTATGAAAATCCCTTTTACATTTCATAATATATATTTTTTTAGCGTGTTTGAAGTGTTCGAGGAAAAAAGTTTCTTGGAGTTGGTTGTTTTGGTTTCTCCAACTCTTTACTCATATTCTACATTCTAAGTTCTAAGTTCTAAGAAAAATTAAATGAATTTCAATGCTTACCTTAAAAAAATCCAGGTTGAGACGATTAGTAAATTAGACGAGAAGTTCCTCTCAAGTTGTCTAATTGTAATTGTAATTGTATTATACGGGGTTGACTATACACACACAAAAAATCGGAGAACCAGATCAGATGAAATGTGATAGAGGAGAGGATGCAGAAAAGGTGCGTGGTAGGTGAGAGAACATCAACATCTTCCAGATCTGATTACATTCACTGACTTACACACTCCCCCCAAAAAAAAATCCAAATCCAAATAGACGAGAGAAAGAACGAGAGAAAGAGAGAGAGAGAAACAGATACAGTCAGAGAAGTGGAACTTATTTGATGAGCTCGAGAGCATTCATTCAACCATCTCATGTATACAGAATACAGATACACCAAATACAAGAGAACGAGAGAGAGAGAGAGAGAGAGAAAGAACTCGCTAAATATCCACTTGAGTATCAATTTTCCAGATCAACTTTTGTCTATCTATCCGAACGTTCCACGAGTTGTCGTCACAGTCACAATGAACAAAGCCTATACAAGAAAAACCACGTGCTGCGTGTGTCTTGTGTGTTCGTTCCGTTCTGCTATTCTCTTCTCTTGTCACTCCAAATCTTACCGCTTTCTTCCTCTTCTTCTTTTTCTTTTTCTTTTTCTTTTTCTTTTTCTTCTTCTTCTTCTTCTTCTGTATCTCACTGGAACTTTGTCAATTTATTTTCACTCAGAACTCAAATGTAGTTTTCTCCGCTTCACTTTTCCCTTCCTTTATCTGTACGATATTGTCACTTTTTTTTTCTTGTAAAAAAACTATTTTATTTTCCAAAACAGTTTCCAAATTAGCAGTTTCCAAAAACTTTCCTTCCAAATTCCAAAAATATTTCAAACACCGAACCCACAAAAAGAATCAAAAAATCACGGGCGTAATCACACACAATTAATAATAATGAATTACTTGCATTTGCACATGTTCAATCCGGAGAAGAATTCTATATATTTTGTATTATAGTACTTTTTTAGCACTGTGCAGTTTTTGTAGTCGTCGTCCACTTGCTTAATAATTAATACCAACAAAATGTAGAGTCCGTGTGGTGTGGGGACGACAGTAATTGATAATTGGGATAATTGTGTGTGTGTGTGTGAGTGTGTTTGTATGTATGTGTGGGTGATATGGAAAGTGATATAGATGTTATAAATAGTGTGTTTAAGGGTGTCCTTGTAGTCCCGATCTGCCACAAAGTATCTCAGCCAAGTCCGACTCGGAAATGACACAAAGGTACCAAAAAATTAATCTACAGGTAGTATTTACGCGAGAGAGGGGAGCGAGAGAGTCAAAAAAGCATCCCTCAACGAGAGAGACTCAGACTTGTTCAACCCCCAACTGTACCAACTCTACGAGGAGTACACACACACACAAACAGAGTAAGTGAGTGAGTATCGTACATACGCATGGATATCTGTAAGCTGTATACCCCCAAATGATCACTTGTAATTGTAATATGTATACGCACATATCGTACATATACTCAAACTCATACATACACAGCCAAGGTGCCCAAAGGTACGCACATCATCTTTAAACACACATACAGAGGTGGATGCTTTGATACACAATTTACACATGGGTCTACACTCTACACTATGTATTCTGTATGTACATACAGTTGCCTTGGTTATTGTCTTGCCATTCCTTTTCATCTCCGTACATATTTATATGTACTTTTGAACATGAAGGATTAGACTAATCGTAATCGTACATACACACTAAGGATAAGTCGACTTGAAGGCTTGAAGGTAAATTGAGTAAGTTCTAGCCTATATTTAACAACACACCACAGCAACGGCCAAATGCAGATTACTAAATATTTTTTCCTACAAGTTTATTACTCTCCCCAATAAAATTAACTTGCCAGAGAGAGAGAGAGACGAAGATGTGTAGAGGAAAATGTGCATTTCCTTTCATGCAGTCGAATTTTTGCAAGGATTCGCAATTATTATGATTATATTTATAGAGTGAGTGAGAGAGAGAGAGAGAGAGAGAGAGATTTGAAGGGGGATGAAGGTAAAATTTGGGAAATTTCTAAAGAAATAAAAGTCATAGTTTGATGAGAAGAGTTTGAATTTATTGTTATAGGATTTAGCCTTTAGAATTGACCGTGTTTATGTATATATGTTTTATGTTAGTGTGTGGATTGTGGATTGTGGAAGCCAAGGGAAGGTAAATACGACGAATAAGAAGACGAAGACGAAGACGAAGAAGAAGAAGAAGAGGAAGAAAAAGAGACAGATTTTTTGAGAGTATTTGCTATTTGGTCGAGAAAAGTGTTGTGATCTGCAATTTAAATGATGGCATTCTCCTTATTTGGTTGCAGATGGTTCAAATAAATAAATTCCAAGTTCCAAGTGAGAGATGCTCTGCTTTTCTTTGCATATTATTAAATTTACTATAGGCATTCACTATTTGCTCAATTTCAATTTCAACTTCCATATTATATTATGAACTCTCTTGCTTGTTTGTGTGTTTGTTTGTTGGGCTGTTGGTTTGTGGGTTATATGAACTGATTAGCCAATTATCTGTACGTGTGTGTGATGAGATGAGATGGAGGTTAGCTACGATATACAGACAGACAGCGGATGGTGACGAAATGATGATGCGTCCGTCGCCGTCTTCTTCTTCTTCGTTGTTTAATTGTTGATTTCTTGAATCAATAAAGTAATAAATGAAGATATGCATCGAAAGTTTTGGTTTGTTTGTTGTTATTTTGCTGTTTTTTTGGCATTTGGCATTTGACTTTTTGGCGATTGGCATTTGAGCATTTGGACATTTGGACATTTAAGCCTTTGAGAATTAAAAATTTTCTCGAGAGAAGAGATACAGCAAGTGAGGAGCGAGCGAGTGAGCGAGCAAGCGAGCGAGTGGTGTCGAGAGTTTCCCTATGTACATATCGCATCGTATCATATCATAGTTAGAGAGTAGGTGCGTAGGTATGTAGTACAGTTTAATGGTGATGCTGTAATTTAATTGTGCAGTGCGTCAGGTCGGTCAGACATGTGGAATGCCAAATCATCTTCAACTAGCTCGCCAACTCTATAACACTCTACATCCCATACGATACGATATGATATGATACGAGTGAGTATCCATACATACGTATTCATGGTGCATGCAGATCATCATATGGAATTAATTATTCCAATTCCCATGTCACTTACGCTCGCTAGACTCTCTCACACATATTCACTATACAAATATATCCAAACACACGTTTACATTGAGATAGAAGACAGAAGAAAGAAGACACGTAATATTGTATCTGTATAGGAAGATGAGCTCCAAGTGAGTTGGGAAGGCCAAGAAGAAGAATAGGACGACGGGAATTGCTATAGATTATAGAGTATAGATATCTGTAGACAGAGGGGCTAACTGCTATTGGTACCTATTACCTATGCATATGCATACTCGTATGTAAAATATGTACATATGTGGTCGAAGGTAAAATTCTATCTATTTGATTTTGATTAATTTCCCACAATACGCGATAATCTCTTGTGTCTCATATGTGTCTGCTGGCTTGATGATTGTGACTAGTCACAGAGAACAGAGAACAGAGGACAGTGAGAGCAGAGTGAGCTCATTGCCAGACATACAGAATACAGAACAGATACAGATATACAGCGGCCGTACGTACGTACGAAGACAAATACGATCGTGTAAAAAAAAGCAGAGTGAATGTAGAATTGTAGAGCCTTTTGTCGATTTGTACAAGTAGAAGTAGATGAAGACGACGACGACGACGACGAAGAAGATGAGGAAGAGGGGAAACTTTGGAATGTTTTATTGTCATCATTGTTGACTTGATTTCTTTGGTTCGTGGCTGACTGGTGGATTGTGAATTGTGCATGCATGTTGAAGGACTCTGTATGTAACATTATCACCGTCCTCTTCCCTCTCTCTCTCTCTCTCTTTCTCCTCTCTTTACCTACATAAAAACATTACTAGACTTTAGTAGCTTACTTTACATGGCCACAATCAAATCGTTATCATTAAACGGCATTTATTTGCTCACAGAGTCGTCTTCTTCTTCGTTTTCCTTCATTCCACAGCTCTCGTTGCCGCTTCTTCTTCTTCTTGGTTTTCTTGCTCTTTCGCGATTGTTGCTCTTTGACGTCCTGAGTCCTCATCCTCACACACACTCGTCACACTCGTCACCATGCCCATTTAATTCTTGTCAGATATTCTTTTGACTGTACTCTGTTTTCTGTTCTGTTCTCTATTCTCTCTGTGTTCTGTTGTTTGTTTGTTAGGACGGACTGCCGTGTAGGGGATCATGGAGGATTTATCATCACACCAATTCACTCGTTTCCTCAAACTCATTTACATTTGATCATTTCCACCTCATTTAATTCCCTCTCTTCCCTCACTTACTCACAAGGATAAGGCAGTAGCCGCAGAGGCTTTACCCCATCCCTCTATCTTATCTATTGCCCATTATTATTATTATTACTAGTATAGAAAAACATGCTAATTTTTACTATAGATGCTTTTAGATTTGCTACAGTAATTTCTGTTCGGTATCTGTATTTCCAGTTTAATGCTTGTTTTCCAAGAATTTAAATGAGATGAATGAGATGGTGTGTGTGTGATTTTGTTAATTTAATATGTGGGATTGAGAGAGAGAGAGAGAGAAGAAGATGAAGAAGAAGAAGAAGAAGACGAAGACAAAGAAGGAGGTTTTAAAACATGTTGATTTGATTATATAATAAATGATGAGTGGATGTGTGTGGATTGTTTAATTGGTAGTATAAATGTGCGAGGTCAATGAGAGTAAAATGACTTGTGTATAAAATGTATAATGTTTCATCCTCTATCGTCGTCTCTCGTCAGCTCCATTCCCTTCTCTTCTCCTTATCGTTAGTGACGACTGACGAGACATGATTTAAAACAGAGCGTTTTTAATGATGGGACTGACCAAGAATTTGGAATTTGGGATTTGTGTACGTCAAAACGACACCTTTTCACGGTGGATTTGAATGAATCTCTCTCTCTCTCTCTTTCTCATCCGATTTGCATCATGAATGAAATGCGTTGCGAGTTGAAATCGTAAGCAAGTTTCCCTCATTGTATACATACGATACATACATAATTCTGTAGTTGCTTAGTTGTTCAGTTATCATGACATGGAGGATTGAGAATGATCATGGAATCCATCTGCAGTGGGCAAACATGATATTAAAAAGTATATTTATTGTATTTTATATATTTTATTTTATCATACTCCTCCTCGCATTCCCATTTTCATCACTTGTGTTCCGACATTATCGTTGCTAAATGTTTCATTTGATCATTTGGTATGCGTACAGACACACAGAGCAAGAAATAATTGTGAATTTGAATTTCATGTGCGTGCATGTTCATTCCCTCATTCTCTCTGTTTCACTATGTTTTGCTGTTCACCGAGGAGAGTCAAGAAAAGTTGACGGAATGCCTTCAGTTTCCTTCATGTTGTTTTCCTCTGTGTGAGTTTGTGTGTGGGTTTTGTAGTGCGTGAAGAAAAAGTGGAGGAAAAACGGAATGTACGCAGAAAAACAGGGATTAGCAATTCATAATGTGAGAATATACATACGTAATACGTATTCCGTATATATACGATATGTATTGTATAAAAGATGAAGAGTCGTCCTGCTGGAAAACTTTGTACAGGATTACAAAACTGTTGTGAAGTCTATGTAGCAAAAATTATTTATGCAGAGTAAAGGCTCTAATTTTTATGCATCATTTCCATCTAATTACTCGTTGATTACGCGACTGAACAAGGGAAAGGTTAGCAAGAGTCATGCCATGTCAGTGTGACAGCATCAATAATTCAATTTCTAGAGCTTCTTCGTCTATCGTCCATCGTCCGGTTTTCCACGAGATTTTTTGTACATGTATCTCCATGTAGGCATTTGTTGCAGCAGGTGTATCTGTATATTTATGTATTTATCTGCATATGTTTCTCTATGTACGTACTACGTACAATCACAATTGTTGCTTTTTTCTTCATATAAGATATGTACAGACAGAGATCAAGTTGAAGTCCTCGATTGACTTTGGATGGGTTTGAATGGGCGCTTGCCATTCCTTATCATTGATCACTAGTTAGTTGTTTCCATTTAGCTCTGGTGTCAATCTTTAAAAGTGTTTTTGGCTTTCCGCATCGACGAGATTACAATCAAGTCACTGCTCACTCCTCATCGCTTCGCATCGTACGTATACATATATGTTTGTACTTTCTTGCTCTCTGTCTGTCTGCACGTAATTCTATATCGCTCACTTTCCACACACACACACAAAACATTCAATCCACATTTTTTTTGCCCTCGTCTCTTCTCTTTTCAACTTTGATTTTCTTTTGTCATAGTTTTGAATTATTGCACAACACGTCACGTAGCTGCATAGCTTGTACTTGTATGTACATACAGACACAACATTGTATGTACATAGTTGGCCAAAACACTTGTCTTGAGTCTTGAGACTTGTTAAATTTATGCCAAGAGACTGCTCCAGCATGGACCAAATGTGATCGTGTGAGCGTTTAGAGAGTTTAAACAATTCTCATCTCTCTCTCTCTCTCTCTCTCTTGGTTCAACTTTTTCTGCTTCTTCTTCTTCTTCACTTCCCTCCAATAAATCGTACCGGGCGTCAAAATATGGATGAAGATCAACAGGTTGAGAATTGATAAATCAAAAAAGAGTCGAGAGAACTCCATTGGAAATTGGAACTCCAGTGGGGAGCGAGTGAGTTGCGTTACTCAAAGAACAACATGAAGAACAAATCCATTCTTCGACCAAACAACAATACATAAAGAAATCTCTCCTCTTCCGTTGTCTGTTTCTCTTTCTATTGAGTCAGTCCAACTCTAAGTACACACACAGTCCAACTTTTTCCATTCACCGAGAGGAGTCCAACAAAAGACCAAGGAGAAGAAGAAGAAGAAGTAAGATAGAAGAAGACGATGAAGGAGGGAATAATGAGAAACAGATAGAGTTTGTTCATTGTTGGTTCAGAAGAAGAGTCAAGTTGATTTTATATATTAATATTATTAGTATTAGTGTTTAGGTGGCGGCAAGTACGATTTTTACTGGGGCAATAAATGACAAGAAAGAGGCATATAAAATTTGGCTTGTGTCTTTTATGGTTCAAATCCTTTGTCTAGCTGTCAGTCTGTGCGAGCCAAAGCCAGCAAGACAGAGAGAGCGAGAGAGAGAGAGAGATGGAGAGAGCGAGAGAGAGAGAGAGATGGAGAGAGCAAGAGAGTTTGTGTGTGAGAGGTCGGGGATGATCTGATGAAAATTCGGAATCAGACCGGTTCACTACCCCAGGTAGCCAAAAAAAAACTAAAATCAAAAGGTGAGGGAGAGAGAGAGAAGGCAAGGTTTAAATTGAAATGAAATAGTGAGAAACGAGAGTAGAATAAGGATAGAGATATACAGAGAGAGAGAGAGAGAGAGAGAGTTAGAGAGAGAATAAGAAGGAAGGCATGTAGAAAATAGAAAATAGATTCTGACCAGCAGATCGAAACCCTTCGACCTCTTCACCCATCATATCAAAAACGCTGGCTTGTTCTCCATTCTCTTTCCTTTACTTTGATTCCCAATCCTAATGATTATCATATAATAAATATAATATCACTCATATGCTCATTTGTCTTGGAAAAGTGTGGGCAACATTCAACGTTCACCATATGAACAAAATCAAATGTACACTACAGAGATGGAAAAAATTGAAAACCTTTATCTGCATGTAACAATATACATAGGAGTTGTAGCTATGGAGATACTGTGGATTCATATATGTAGTTTCTGTTTCTGTATAGAGCTTCAGCTGTGTTCTCTTTTTTCTACAAGTAATTCCTTGTCATCTCTTGACTTTCCTCATTTTTTTCACTTTGCTCCTTGGTAGAAAAACCATTTATTTATTTTTTAACCCCGGCAATGCATCGCATCACATCCCATCACAAAGTATCGTATCGTATCGTATCCGCAGTGCAATGAATGTAATGTCAATGCCAATAGTGTACATTGGAGTTTGTATACCTATAGTTACAAAAGAGAATGGAGAATGGAGAAGTGGAGAGAAAAAAAGAATGAGATGGAGAATGAAGTATGTACATATTGTATGTACACATTGTATGGAGAAGAAATGTCAGTAGAACATGGAACATGGAAGGAAGGGACGTTCAATTAGTCTCAAGTCGGTCGGATATTCCACATTTCATATTTCCCAATTCACAATTCACAACTTACAATTTACAATTCCACCTTCATATACCGATATATAAATAATAAATTATCATTCCATCCATGTATTTGTAAATGTCGATCAAAGATTTTTTTAACTTGATGGTCTCAACTTTGGACTCTCTCAAATTCAGGTCTGACTTTTTCCCCATCCCTCTCCGTCGCTCTCTCTCTCTCTCTCTCTCTACTGATACATGAAAACAACAGGCATGATTGAGTGAAGAGGTTGCTCCAGTAAATTCCCCATTCTACATCCACACCTCTCACTCTTCTGGTTGTAATAATAATTATGTACTTGACTATTCTTTTTCATCTATACGAGTATTGTTGGATTGTTGGATTGTGAGTGATGTGAAGAAAAAAGACAAGCTGCGTGAGGAACAAATTACAAATTATTGTACCATGTTGGATCATTTTTTGATTTCCTATACACAATACATACGATACGATACGATACGATACGATAGTACATACACACTATTACACTATTACACACATCAAACACCAACTCTATCCATCCTTTATCTCCATCTTACATCACGATCCAACGATCCACTTTTCCTCCTTTTTTCCTGCTTTACATACATACTCTTACTCTCAATACTGCTTCTGCTCCTTCTCCTTCTCCATGTTACACTTATCTATCTTTATATTTATATATGTACTGGAATAAAAGACATTTAAATTGTATTGTATTTAGAAATCTATGTAATGTAATGTAATGTGTGTCTACAGATAGTTGAAGTGAGGAAGGTCTTTCCTATTTACATGGTCTTTCCTCCCCGCTCCCTGTCCCTACCAAAATCTCAAATACCAAATACCAAATACCAAAACACTATTACTATTAAATATTTACTATCGTGTGTCCTCACCTTTTTTTTTATCAATCATCATCGTCATCCTCCATTACATGCTTGTTTTTTTACTCTCATTGTGATGAACTGTTCTCTCATGGCCACATGACCATATTCAACCATACAAATATACAGGGTCAAGTTTAACTCGTTCCCTCCACACATGTAAACACACTACACATTACACACTCACAGCAATTACTTAATCACATTAACCATCGCAATTCATTCCTCATCTCATCTCAAATCAAATCAAACTATTAATGCATCTTTTATAACTTGATATTATTCTGTTTACCATCGTAAATTAATCCATGGGCGCGCACTCTCACTCTCTCACTCACTCATCTCATCTCATCTCATCATTTCCTTACACTTTACATTTACACACACGTACGTTACGTCAAGTGACTGCTTGACTAGCTCCACATAATAAAATACTCTTAATATGAATATGAACATGAAAATGACTAATACTCGTCCTAAGAGCCATAATTTAGGAGATGGTAATTGTAATCCATGTCCAGTGGCAGTGGGAACCTCCTGCACGCCTACAAACTCTACTCCACTCTCTCAACAACTCATATCTAACTATATATGTACTTTTGTCTTTTGTAGTATTAATACGAAGATCATGATGGCTAATAGACAATCGATTGGATTTTCCTGTACAGGCAAAAGAAAAGACAAATGAGATGGAGATAAAAAAAAATTAAAAAAGTCCAATTTTGAGCGAATGTCCGTTCATATTCAATTCATATCTGTGTCATGTAATTTACATATAATTGAAATAAAAGAAATTGAAAAAATCCGTATTTGTTTTTCTTGTCGACTGATTGAAATGAGATGAGACAGTTGCCAATCCTTTTTTTGCCTTCACCATTGCCATTGCAATTTAAAATATAGATATTTATATATATATATATCAATATCAATATCCAAATGGATGTGGATGGGAAATGTGTGAATAGCGTTTAGAAGTTGTTGAAGCGGACGAGTCAGAACAATCACTCGTGTCCGTCAGAGAGTATAGAAACATTCAAATAAATGGTAGACTCGAGTCTCTCGAGAGTTGGAGTTAAATAAACAGCTTGTAGTCGATGGATTGTTGGCTTGAATGATTGTTGTCAATCATGCATGGAGTTATTTCAAGTCCAACAATTACACACACACACACACACACACACACACACACATAAATACTTAATACATTCACTCAATCTCGTATCATTAACGACAAATATCCCAATTGGCATCGCACTTAATCCTTCCCCACTGTTGAACGATAAGTGTCCATAGAAATGCTCGTATAGAATATAAATGCCCAAAAAATGGTGTAGTCATATTCGTATTCGTATATAAATAAATGCAGTGTATTACAAAATCAGAAAGAAACGACGCATTTTCTTCCTTTATTAGAAATGACACAAAAAGCCACGTGTCTGCTTGTGTGTAATCACAATTTTGCATCTTGACTATCTTGAGCTTGAGAGCATTTGATTTTTATGATCCTGCAGGAGGCACTTAAAAAAAACTCCTACTAAATAAAACACAATTTTTACGTAATCCAATCCAAATGTTTGAGATTGAATTTTGATGACGATGAAGAAATTCAATGCAAAATTCGCTCAACATTTCACACCAGTCCAAACTGTTTGTGTACAGACATCCATAGAAAATTTAAATGTAAAGGATTTCAATGATTTACTTACCAAAATCCTTGTTGTTTTGTGTGTCTGTGTTTTTTGGCATTTTTTTTGTCTCTCAAGAAATGAGATGAGGAAAATGAGTGGAAAATAGAGAGAAATTGGACGTTGCTTTATAGACACATGACAAATTTTATGGAATACAAAGTAAATCAACTCTCAAGAACTCTTTCTTAAATGGAAAACATAACTTTTTTTTCTTGTCTTTAATGCAAGAAATGAAGTATGAAGATTGCCAAAGCTGGTGGTGTTTGATTTGTGTGTGTGTGTGTGTGTGAGTGTGTGGAGTTGACTCAAGTGTTGAACTTTTGGTTGACAATAAAAACTGGCCGGTTGTTTTGCTTTTTAGTTTTTTTCGTTGGTTTTTGGTTTTGCATACTGTGTGTGTGTGTGTGTGTGTGTGTGTGAGTGAGTGTGAGTGAGTGTGAGTGGCTAGTCTCAATCTCAGTCCCAGTGGCAAGTTGCAAGGAATTAATCAAAGTAATGAGAGTGAAGGGGGGAAAAGACCCCGTCTTTGTGACTCTGTGCTCTTGGACTCTGACTTTGACTCTGGCTTTGGCTTTCATAGTCAAATGGAGTGGAAATATTTGAGTGAATGTAAAAGATGAGGAGATGAGTCTTTGAAGTTGAAGAGCAATAAAATGTAAAGCTAAGAGCCCGCCTAAAGCAAAGCAGGTCAACTTGGACTTGGACTTTTTATTCATTAGCCACAGCCAAAACATTTAACAATCCAGATAACAGTTGGAACTTATAAGTTTTCCTCAATACTCACTATTCCTTACACTTACATACACTCTCAAATCCCCTTCGTCGTCATCTTGCTTGTGCCTGCACAAAATATATATGTACAAATACAAATAAGAAAAAATTCAAGTATTTTATACAAATACAAATCTGGTCAATGAGCCATTCTTATTCTGATTCTTCTACTTCTACTTCTTCTTCTTCATCTTCTTCTTCTTCTTCTACGTCTTTTTATGATTGTTGTTATTGTGTTGTTGTTTTGTGGGCAAAGTCATGTGGTCATGAGCATTTAATTTCATCATATCATGCAAGGAAATTCTCTCGTCTCATCCTCATTGGATTTTTGGGATGGGAATTCAAAACAAAACCAAAGCAAGCTCATTGAGAAACCCAGAAATGTTCCAAGATAACGTTTACAGCTGGATCCATTCCATTTCCCCATCTTCCATGAGAGAGAGAGAGAAGGAGAGAGAAAGAGAAAGAGAGAGAGAACATTAGAGCAATGACCATTCACATTAATCATTCCATTCTATTAGAGAATGTCAAGAATGCATTGGTGAATATATAAAACAAGCCTCGAGTCCTCCTCCCCTCCACTACACTAAATTCCATTATAAATCACATTTCCTTCCTCTTCTTCTTCTCTTTCTTCTCCTTCATATCTCTAGACTCTAAACCATAAAGAACAATGGACGATATGCGATGATGCGATGAGGGCTCCCATGAAATATGATTTGGTGACGTACCATTTGAATTTAGAGTAAGAGCGAGCGAAGAGTATACAAAAAAGAACTCACTCCAGCTCCAGTTCCACATTCTATATCTGTAAGTATAAATTCTAAATATTCTTCAACTCCTCAATTCCAAACAACTAAAAGAAAATACTGGGCGGAAAGTTGTCAAGTCACAAATACGAATAAGAAAAATAGGAATTCCCCGACCTGACGAAGAGATCTCTGACCATGTGTCAGTTCAGTCGGTGTTGAAAGGCGGCAGCGACAGCGACAGCGGTAATTCTCATCCCAACTCTCTCTCTCTCTTTCTCTCTCTCTCTCTCTTCATCTCCATTTTCCCATATAGACTTTTTAGTAAAAGGTTTTTACTCCTCTTCTTCTCTCCTCTCATTTCATTTCATTGTTGTGAGTAAATGAAAAACAACTACCTGTATCTGTTTCTGTACTCAAATTAAATGAATACTCAAGATAAGATAGAGAGAGAGAGAGAGAGCATTTGAACCCGCGTTTACTCTTAGCCCTTTTATCCGTATTCAGTTTTGACAATTTGACATTATCCAAGTCTACTCAGCCTTTCTCTCTCTCTCTCTCTGTTCTATTGGGAAATGCGTGTGTGTATTGGTAAAAAATACATAGTCTAGAGTTCTAGAGTTTGAGTTGACGGGTAAATGTTTTATGCTTGTATGTACTACAATAAATATGTGGACTCTCTATCTGTAGATGTGATATGGTGGAGATGGAACGTGTGGGGTTGGTGAAAGAAATGAGGTGAATCCAGAGGATCATGAACCAAGGGCCAAGCCAAAGAAGAATTAAAAACCAACTAAAGTAAAAGGAAAACGTAACTCGGTATAGACTGGGGAAAAAATATGGAAGAAGGAAGAACCAGCGGAGTTTGGTTCCGACAGAGTACAGAGCGAGAGCGAGAGAGAGAGAGAGAGAGAGAGAGAGAGAGAGAGAGGAAGAGACGAGGAGGACATCACTGACGTTCCATGTTGTTCCTTGATTCATGAGTTATTTATGTGTTGATGTGAATTGTGTTTTGTTGGATGTTGGATAGGATTCTGTGTGTGTGTGTGTTTGTCTTTGTATTTTGTATATGTGTGGATTCTCTCTATTTCAGATTCCAGATTCACATCAGCAGCCAGTACATGATCGCATCTTCCCATTCTCTCGCCGCTTGTATTGCATTTAGTTTTTTTTTTTTGGATTTGGGTTTTGGATTTTAGAATTCGATATATTTTGAATTGAAATCCCAATAGAAAGAGAAAGAGGAATATGTAGGAATAGAATGGACACTTGAGATTCGAGGCGAAGACGAGGGATGTGCACTTTATGTACGTCCACGTGTCTTTCCAAGGGACTTGAGTGTATTTCTGTGTGTAGAAGCTAAAAGACATGACATGAGGATTTTTGACAGAGAGAAAGAAAGAGAGAGAGAGAGAGAGAGAGAGAGAGAGAGAGAGACTCATGTAATTCTTTTAGGTATGCTTCACCGGTTTTCAACCTTTTTTCTAACTTGCTTTTAATGTTCAACTAATGCACTACTTAGACGACTATAAAACTACCAGTTCTCATCTCATCTCATCTTCAGTTCTTCAGTGGCAACTGGCAACTGGCAACACACTAAAAACGAATGCGTACATCTTCCCCATCTTATCAATTTGAACTTCACTTTTGCACCAAACATTTAAATTCACAACACACACACTCGCTCACTCTTTATTTTCAGAATTTAGTCAACTTTGAATGGAGTCTGTCATCGTCGTCGTCGTATCTCAATGTCTCACATTCACACATTGAATATTTATAGTATATATTTGATCTGAAACCCATGCAATTTCAACCTGCTCACTCTATCTGATTTAGTATTTTTGCGTGAAACTCAAATAGTCAAATCACCTTGTTTGGACTTAATGCTTCAGCTTCTTCTTCTTCTTCTTCAACGTCGTCTTCTTTCTCAATCCACATGATATCAGTATGTATATATAAGTATGTGAGCTTTCTCAAAAAAAAAAAGTTGTTATCACCTGCCACATCTCCCATTGCCATTTCTATTCTCTATTCTCTCGTTTTGTCGTTTTGTATAGATATGCAAAAATCAACTTTTCTCTCATTTCCCATTATTTCAAATTCAAATTCGAGCAGTCTCTTTTTTTTACGATAGTTATTTATTACCAGCTCAATGGCGACTCAATCATCTCCTTCGTCCTCCGTACTTTTATACAAAGCTCTATAAAAAGTTAAGAGATAAAAAAAAACAAAATTTATCGTCATTTATCGTTCAATGAGAATGAGATAAAAAAAAGAGCTTTTTGCAACATTTCTCTCTCTCTCTCTCTCTGTATTTTTCTCAACAAAACCAGAACAACAAGAACAACATGAAGAATCAAGATGAAAAAATGTAGACAATGAAACCTGCAATTGAAAATAACTCTTGTGAGTTTTGTCTACAAATCGCTTTATTATATTTTTATTAATGTGGACGACTTTTCCAACTCGACTCTTTGATTTTTACTGGGAAACAATGGCAAGAGCCAAGAAAACAATCGGATTGTCTGTAATACAATCATAATTGTTATTACGCAATGTATTTTCATCTTATTCTATGAATGCAAAGCAATTGGGGAAAAGTCAAAGCTCAAAAAGGTGGTTTCATAATATCTCTGATGGCTCTAACAGCAGCAGCATGATACATAATAATAATAATAATGAAAAGGCTCACAAACTCACAAATCCCTTCGTTCCTTCGTTCCTACTCCTTTTAAAAAAAGGTGATAAAATATCAAGGAATCCCAAAAAAAAAAGAAAACGAAAACGATGAACCCACACACAAATAGAAGAGGAAACAGAGAGAGAGAGGAATACGGAGGGAAAACTTGTAGCTCGTGTGTGTTGTGTACCAAAATTGAATGATATTTCTCTCATTCTTTATCATGTGTGGGAAGCCCATTTATTTTTATTTTTATTTTACGTGGATCGACAAACTTCCGAGAAATTCCTGACGCTCATCATGTGGCGGTAAGGAAAATGATGTAAGAGAGAGAGAGAGAGAGAGAGAGAGAGAGAGAGAGAGAGAGCAAAAAGCTTTTGTCAACACCTCAAGAATCGAGTAAAAGGAGAGAGAGAGAGAGAGAAGAGAGAGGCGAGGAAACACGCCCTCCCAGGAGCAAACGCCAATTTCATCTACCGATCTTATGCTCACTCAAACACGTATGTAATGTGGAGGGACTGGGTGAGTTACAGGTAAATATTACAACAGAGAGAAAGAGAGAGAGGTAGGGAGAGAAAGAGAGAAAAAGAGAGAGAGACTGACTTGACTTGTGAGTGAACGTAAAGTGTGAGTGTCAACATGGAAATTGAAAGAAATGTCTTGACACGGAGGGCAGAAAATCTTGATGGATCTTATGTAGGTAGTCATGTCGTTTTCGTTTTGAAGCTTTGGGTTTTTTTTTTATATTTTGTATTTTGGAATGGGATTTGTATTTGTAAGTAAATCTACCTGACTCCAACTTGAATGTATGTAAACTCATCGTCCTCATCATCATCTTCATCGTCAGACGTGGATATTTCTAGAGATGAAGCTGAAGGGAAAACTCCACTTGCATTGTCAAATGTGTAAAAGAGATGATTTTTTCTTTATTATTTTTATACATACTCGAGCAGATATAGAGCGGTGCAAACAAAACATCACAGAGAGAGAGAAAGGGGATGAAGCATGGCCATTTGAAATGTAGGGAAATCTTGTGACTTGTGACTTTTGAGTTGTCAGATTTTTCCAGCGTTCCTTAGCAAAAGGATATCGACAAAATATCTTTATATATAAATATAAACATTTGGATGTATTTCGTATTTCATAGTTCGTTCTCCACTATTGTAAATCGTAATAATATGTACAGAATATGTACTACAGATATAAGACTAAGAAAGAACGAAAGGAAGAAGAAATAAAAAAAAGAGTCTTTTATTTGATTTGTAGGCGTTCGTCGTCGTCATCCAAAATGGAACGTCGAGAAAACAAATAGACGAAAAGTCACTCTCCTTAAAAATGCCCAAGATGTTAAATTAATAAGCAAACATCCCAAACCTCCTCTGGTAAATGGTAAATGGACAACATCCACATTGGATTTTCTGTTTTAGTTTCCAAACACACGCACATGTACAGATACAGATGAATATGAATATATGTACACTCACTTACTCACACTCACTCACATTAAATTCTACGTAAGTTATATATATATCTGCAGCTCACACATATTTGCTATAGGTACAATATGCATATAAATAGGGGCTATATTAAAGGTATTTGGTATTTGGTATTTGAAGGAGTTCAAACACCTTGAGGCCCTCCTTCACTGCAAA
Source organism: Gisinianus flammeolus (assembly GCA_034699125.1). Taxonomy (NCBI): domain Eukaryota; kingdom Metazoa; phylum Arthropoda; class Collembola; order Symphypleona; family Katiannidae; genus Gisinianus; species Gisinianus flammeolus. The sequence goes on along the minus strand of JAIUND010000847.1, from coordinate 18,480 downwards.
TCTAAATTTCCACTCTAGAAGAACGACTTGGCGTTAGCACGGCCACTATTTACTATTATAATTTTATTTATATCCACACAATCCACCGTCTACCAGCAACCAACTCCAAAACACTAGAATGACGAAGGCAGGAAAAATGTGTACATACTTACAATATAAATCTGTATGATTGTCATAAAACATTAAACATTTAACATTTAACTCCTGCCCTGTCCTCTCCTGTCTATCAAAATCAGAATCAGAATGTACAAGACAAAACAAAACCCAAAATCCTAGACGCAAATATCTCAACAAATGAAATGTGAAAAACCAGGTCGAGGAAATTTCCCCCAAAATGCAAGTCCAACAAAACAAATGCAATTTATGATTGAAATGGACTTTTTTTTGTGCCTGATTTATAATTAATAATTTAAGAAATTTCTTATAAGACAAGAAGAGGGATGGAGATGGAGATGGAGAGAGAGAAAGAAAGAGAGAGAGACGGAAATGGATATTTGAACAAATTAGACGTGTCAATAGAAAAGAGGGAATTTTATTTGCAGAGTGTTTGTTGCTCATTGAGATATTTACATTTGCATAGTGTGATAGTGTGTGGATGGTCGGTCCATGAGTGACATGCCATTGTCAAGACGAAAGATGAAGGAAGGAGACGGGAAAAACACGCTTGTTTTTTCTCTATACCCTAGAAGCTAGACTACAGAAGTATACAGACTACAGACTACAGACAACAGACTCAATTGTAAATTGCATTAATTGTCATGTGAGCGTAATGATGAGAATATCATTTGATGCATGTATATTTACGAATGGGGAGAAGAAGATGGAATCAAATGGTACATAATTGGGAGGAAGGTGGGAAATACACAGATATATATATATATAAAATGGAATAAGAATACGAATAAGAATAAGAATACTAAGCGATAGAAGATGAGCTCTTTAGCGTTATGAGTAGGTGCGGCGCAAAAATCTATGTGTGCGTGTCATGTGTGTGTGTGTTTGTATGCACAGACATGCAGATATACATATGAAAAAAGTTCAAGTCTCGTCGTCCTCGTCCTTTAGCTGTCATCTTATTTACCTACCATTAATAATCATCATAACTATAACTAGTGTAGTACTCAGAGCAGAGCAGAGCAAAGTCGAAGAAGAAGATGAAGATGAAGAAGATGACTCAAGATGATCTCCGTCTGCATATACGTAAATATGTACGCATACACATAGCATATATACAGATAGAGATATTCCATGTTGGAGCTTTTCATTAACATATCAGTATTTACATATACAGATATCTCTATGGTCCCTATGGATGTAAGTAAGATATGTATGTGTACAATTTCATCATTTCCCTTCCCATGGAAACTCGTCTATATAGTCTATATGCATATAGGTATTGTATTTGCGTAAATACCATAGTAAATACCTACATATGTACTTACCTATGCAGTTGAGAATCCCAGCAGTGGACGCTCATGTGTGAATAAATTCGAGAAAAAAAACGAGCTTCTTCATCTTCTTCGTCTTCTTCGTCTTCTTCTTCGTCTTCTTATTTATCCTTTATAATTCTTGCACAAACAACTAAAAAACTAGTGGGAAATATTCCATGTTTGTATTTAAGTACATAAGTGTGTGTAAAAAACAAAATCGTAAAACATCTTTGTAAGAAATGAAATGAATCGACCAAAGTAGAGAGAGAGAGAGAGATAGTTTAATATTTAATAGGAGGACATGTGACCATAGCACTTTTGCCCATTTGACTAAATAGATTGAGAGAGATGTTAATAGTTATCATAGTAAAAATGGTTAAATTGTTGATTTCTTGTCAATTGTAAATTTCCTCTGTGTATAAGTAAATGTAAGTGTGAGTGTGTGAGCTGTTGAGCACTCAGTACTCACACACCATAAGGCAAAGAAACGTGGACGTAGGTAAATGGTAACTACTTTGGAAACTAGAACAAAAACCTGTTGTAAATTGTAAAATTATAAAATGAATCTCAAGTGAGAGAGAGAGAGAGAGAGAGAGAGAGAGAGAGAGAGGGAAAAGGAATGTATGCAGAATGTCATGAATTTCATTAACACTAATGGAAATTCGTCGTATTTCATACGATTCGTCAAAATGTAATAAATACTTTTTTTTTTTTAATATCCTCATAGCTTTTGTCTTTTCTTCAAATAAATGAATTTACTTGACATTTTCTATCATTTTTCATCGTTTTCCCTTTCTTTATGCTCCTGCTCTTTCTCCCATTTGAATATCAGGATATACTTTGACTTGAAACCACATTTTGATTTATTTTTACACACACTCAAAAAGACAAAAAAAAAAAGCAAGAAGAAGAAGGAGAAGAAAAAGGTTTCACTTTTCAATTCGGCATTCGGCACAAGTACAATCAAATTCCTGTCAATGCAAAAACAAAATACAAACTGCAAACGACAGACGTCAGTCATCAATCGTCTTGAATAAAAACATAAAAAAAAGAAGGAATGTAAACGAATAAAAAAAAACTACAATCAAATCAATCAAACGTAACCATTTCAAAATCCAAAACTATTTCATGTGTTGCTTATGTATTTCTCTCCTCGTTGATTCTTGATTCATGATTCATGTTCTATTTATTTACATCCCTTAATTTAGCAATACACAATTATTTGTAATTTGTTTCCGAATGTCAAACTCTAAAGTTGACCTTGTGAGCACAGAGCACAAGGGAATAATCAATCATTTTTTTTCTCAATATGTACATACGATACTTTTTGTCCATGTGCGATTTTACAGTGTGTTTGTGTTTGTATATCAAATCAATAGCTAATTAACAAGATTGAAAAATTGAGCAATTGAGTAATTTCCTTATTGACCTTTTCATCGCTCCCATCGTTTATTATTTATTATTTATCCTCCATTCAATTCTTTACCTTGGACATGAAACATCCCAATTTCAAGCTTCAACGTTCCTTCTATAAAAAAATAATAAAAAAAATGCGTCATATATTTATGATATTTTTAAGTTCAAGACAAAAGTGGAGAATCTAAAATGAAAATCATGTGTGGATTTATAATTAGACCAACCAAAAATTACATCGACGCAAACACAACAAGTGAATGGGGATGAGGGAAAGGAGTGCAGAGTGAGCGAGTGAGTGATTATTTCCCCTCCCCTCTCTCTCTCTACCTGTTAATAAGCAATAACTAAATAATTACTTGATATTTCTTTGCCAGCTTCTGTTCGCCAACCATAAAAAGCTGAACATAAATGCCGTGCCATAGAATCATTTGCTGAGTAATCGATTACAATTCAATCTCTGCAAATCCAGACGAACGGAAAGGGAAGCAACAACAGCAGCTTGAGAATGCATAATAAAATGAGAAAACTGGTTGAGAATAGATGTTTTATATATCTGTGATTTATAAGAGCGTTTAGTAATTTGCCCTCAACTGAATTGAATTGATGAATTGCCGTCCGTCCGTCCGTCCTCTCCGTCTATCGTTTATCCCTATCCACTGTACAGATTTCCATGGTTACATTATTGTGAGATTGATAGCATGAGTGCTCGGGGTGATTCTCCACTACTCCATTCCGAGCTTCATGTCAATTGTAGGTAGAACAACAAAAATTACACATGTTCTATTTACCAAATTTGTAATTGTACATAATACGGAGAGCAATTGTAGAGATGTACCTCCACATCTCTCTCTCTCTCTCTCTCTGTCTGTCTGTCTGTCTGTGTACACACAAGTAAACTAAACACAGGCGCTGCTGCTGTCAGTCTAATTTTTATCCCTCTACATAATCTCATTGTCATCCCCGAGTATCGTATGTATATCAACATGGGAAATCGTGTGCATGCATAGTGTGTAGGTACAGTCTATGATGGGTTGGTACTTTGGTACACTACACTGTACATCTTGAACATGAACCTGTGGAGTAACAATTGTTTTTATTATTGGATGAACGTGGACAAGTTTCATTAAATTACATTCGATTATATTAAGAAAACACTTGGAGGGCTCCAGATGAATCTCTCTCTCGCTCTCGCTCTCGTTCTCGTTCTCTCTCTCTCTCTTTCTCGCTCGCTTCTTGACAGACTCCTTATCCAACATGTACAAATTACAACCTAGGGATGATGTATGAAGATCAACACAGAGAAGGGCAGGGTTTGTTTCTTGTATCTGGAGTTTCTCACTCACATTCAGTCGTAATTCGTATTCCTCCGTATGTAATGTAATGTAATGTACACATACCATGATACTGAATTGAGTATCCAATGTGTGCTTTGTGTGATTATATGGACATGAAATATGAAACTGTGAGGTCAGGAGTAGTTTAAGTTTAACTTACACACCTTGATCGTAGGTCCATCCATCTGCCCCTATCACTATAAACCCACCGTCAGCGCCCAGTCTCTCTCTCTCTCACTCTCGCTCTCTCATTTATACTTATCTGTATTCGCCAACACATGTAAAACAAAACAAAAAACATGTAGAGTAGAGTAATGGAAAAAACTGGATGATTCCTATTCAAGTAAATTTGTCACAAAGTCAATAGGCAGTGTGTGTTGGAAGTTGTAAGTATGTTGATGTAAGTGAAAACGTCGTAGGTGGTTCCATTGCTCATGAATTATTATTATTATTATTATTATTATTATTACTGGTATAGGTACGAAAAAAGAGAGGAGGATTGAAACAAGAGCCATAATAAAATCATAATGGGGATTATACAACTTGTTACTCATCCTTCCACCATCCACCACCTCCACCACTATCATCATTCGCCAGCCCTATCTTGAGCGAAAAGTCATAAAAATGTGTACTTTGGCCAAGCAAATTCAAGTCACTCTCGCACTTTTTTTTCTCTTGTGTCTCTTGTGAGATTTGTGATTCGAGATTCGAGATTCAGCGAAGGATGTGGATGATAAGATAATGTTGGTCGGTGGAAGAGTTGTTCAGACGATTTGCATAATTTCATTTATACCTCATTTTTATCCGCTCAATTTGAATTGTGGATTCATTAAAACTCTCTCTCTCTCTCTCTGTATATCATCTAAATAAAAAAATGGAACAATTCAAGGAAAAGGGTAAACTGTAAATGTGTAAATTTAAATCCCATTTGAGTCAAGTTGACTCGACTTGATTTAACATGTTTTAAATAGCGGGTATTTAATGTGAGTTTGAATAAAATGTAATTAGTATATGAGAATGATGGGTAATGGGTAATGGTGTATGAAAAGGCGAGTAGTTCACAGATTAAATAGGAATATCATATGTAGTAGATGAATTCGGCACAGTTCGTTAGTGTGTGTTTGGGGATACGAAGAATGGGGATATTTATTTTATATATATATATGTTTATGTGTGTATGCGGATATTCTATTCAGGTTATGTATTATGTAGAATGGGAAGGTGCGGAGATTTTATGAAGTGTGAACGAGATTTTTTCGGTTTTCCTCAATAGGATGAGAAATACAGAGAGAGAGAGAGAGAGAGAGAGAGAGAAAAAGAGAGAAAGAGAGTGCAGGGTCCTTTCTGTTATGTAGTTTTTTTGGGGGATCTAGATGGAAGATATGTGTGAGTGAGGAGGACGAAGGTATCTCTTTTTCCCTTTCTCGTTCTATATGGTTTGAAATGTGTCTGTGTGAAGTCATCCCTGGGAAAATTTATCGCCGACACGTTCAAGGGCTCCCCCACTCGCTTCTTCAATTATTAATGGCCCAGCCCTACACTACAACAGATAATGCTTTTTCCCCTCTAGAGAGAGAGAGAGAGAGAGAGATAGAGAAAGAGAGTGAGAGAGAGTGAGCCATTGGAGGTATTCAATCCAATTCCACAGTATCACATCAGAACCATCCACTATATGAGCCTATTATATCCCGATCGAAGCGAATCTATGGATAGACAACCAACAAGCCGCATCCTATCTTTTCCCTATTGATCTCGAGTATTCTCTTCAGATTCTCTTACCCAAATTTAGTCACACATAGACAGACAGACAGACAGGCAAAGAGAGAGAGAGAGAAAGAGACTTGACTCCTTGAACTCGAAACTCGAAACTCGAACAGTACAAAAGTCAATGTCAAGTACAGGACAAACTTGGACCATCTCAAATCAAATGGGGTAAAAGTTAAAACTCTTTAAGCTAAGCCAAAAACCTGACACAACTAAAAATGGAAAAAAAGTATTCTGTATATATAGAAACTTGGAAAAACACAGCTGATTTCTTATGTTTGTGTGGGATTTTCTCAACTATTTCCCTAGACAGAAAATTCAACAAGCATAAGAGAGAGAGAGAGAAGAGCAACAAGGTCAAGTATACCCTCACCTTCACTTTTATTCTCGTCAAACGAACATTTAAGGATTTTTTGAGAAGAGACCCACATTGTTGATAGTTGAGAGAAAGAGAGAGAGGACCAAAAACGAAAATGAAAACGAAAACGGCCCAATATCCAAAAATGTACCGATTGGATGGACCCCAGTGGATTTGAATTGGATTCACTTTCGTTACAGAGTACACAAAACCTTCCTCCTCACAAGCACAATCTCTTCTAAATATAGCAAAGCCCTTTACTTGACTCTATCTATACCGACTCCATTCCATTTCCATTACCTTCCCAATGAAAATGAAAATGAAATTGAAATTGCATTAAACGTTTTCTTTTCCTTTTCCACCTTTTTCTTAAAAACCCGAGAATCACTACTAAATAAAATAAAAACCCACTGGCAAAGACAAGTTAAAATCCTCCCTTGTCTTTCCTTTTGTCCTCCCCGTAAATTCTTTTATACTCTTCTCCTCTTTCACTATAAATAACAATGGGAATCTCTCACCCCCTTTGACTGTCCTCTGTCCTGTAATAAAAATCGATTGAATTGAATTGAAAAAAAAAAAAAAAAAACAGAAAAAAGAAAAGAGGGTAAAGGTGAAAAAAAAAGAAAAAGGTTGATTTCCTGATTCCACTCATTTCTAACTTTGTATCGTATATGTACATCTGTTTGTTTAGTTGAGTGGAAATAAATAATTTGGAGGTGGTGACACTGACGAGTCAAGTACGGATTGATTAGACGACTCATTTTACAACTCAACTGTGCTAACTCAGCACATCCTCATAGCTCATAGCTCATCGCCATCCTCATATCAATATACGGACCATAGTCATCTCATGTGAAAGTGAAAGTTGAGTTGGAGAGTTATGTCTGTATTTACTCAAAGACTCGTCGGAACGAACAACTCGACGACGGAATTCCTCAAGCCTCAAGACCATCCTTTCAAACGTACGTAGCTAATTTTGTGATTTGGTAATTTCCGTAGTCAGTAGATACGAATTGTATACATTTGGATGAAACGAACGGAACGAAACTAACAGGAAATATGTAGGAATTAGGAGGAAAAATGAGATGAAGATGAATTGTGAAAAATGCAGAAAAAAAATTTCCTATTTCTTCTCTGTCTAAGTTTAAAAAACATAGTCGAGTTTTTTGATGATGATGGACGAAGTTTGGTATTTGGTATTTGATGTGTGGTTGAAAGTGGTGTTAAGAAATGAGTTTGGGTCGTCGTCAGTGTGTGTGTGTGTGTGTATTACTGTGTATGTGTGAGTTGGACTTGGTGATGTTGGATTAAATAGAAGGAAGTGAATTGTGGCATCTGTACTAAATGAGAGCTGATATATGATCTGAATTGGTCACGGTGAAGCCTATCAGGGAAGAGAGCGAAGAGCGATTAGATGCACATGAAAAGTATATGTACATTGAACATTTAACTGCATGTAAATCTAATGTAATGTTGAATGTAAAATTGTAAATCCAAATCCATATAATATGAGGTGTTGAGAAATGATCGAGGTAAAAGAAAAAAGCCTCAGAGTACAGCCGAGAACGAGAGATATTTCAAGACTTACAGACAGTCGTCCACTCATACGATATATGTTGATAGACTGTATACCGTGTACATACAATATATCGTACATACATATGGACGGAGCTAGTGAAATAATTATTTGAGTAATCATAATAAATAGCTGTCATATAGTTCTCTATTGGTCGATATAGTGAAGAGTGAGATGGAGAGAGTCAAGTTGAGAATCGGGAATTGAAGTTGGAGTTTTACAAGTAGTTGTGTGTGTGTGTTGTATGGAGATAATTGAGTGTGCATATTATTTGTGAGGTTGGTATTAGAATATGTGTGTGTGTGTGTGTATATGTGTGTGTGTGAGTGAGTGTGTGATGGATGATGGATGGTTGAAAAGAATTTCTGTCTCGGCCCGAGAGAGAAAGAGAGAGAGAGAGAGAGATTCAAGAGATGTTGCTATTGCTATTGCGCTTTGACTGTAGCTCTATAGCTGTGGGTTAATGGAAGAAGCAAGGGGAGATTTTTAATCTGATTTGAATTAGAAATAGATGATAAAAGGTGGAAATCGTTTATCACCCATTTGACAAGTTGCAAAGTGAAGGTTTTTTTTTAGACTACTCTACTCTCCATCCGTCTTTTACGGCAACAGGACCAAATTCAGATTTAGTCAACACTCAACCTATATAAGTGAATTCCAAATTCAAAATTCACTTGAGTCTTCTCATCAGACACATATACGTTACGTATGCACAGATACTTTTCCACTTCATTTCCAACTCAGACTCAGACTCAGACTCAGACTCGTGATTTTGATGATTTTACAGCGAAATAGAAAAAATAATCGGGGATGTATATTTTTATTAATATTTTTTGGGGATTGTTTTTTGAGCTCACCGTCGTTGTCCTCGTGAGTCGTCGTCATGGGTAAGAAAAATGAAAATGGGAATTCGAGGAATTGTATGTCGCTTGTCGTTTCGTATTTAAAAGAGCGATGATTTTATTTGTGATGAGCCAGAGAGAAAGAGAAAGAGAGAGAGACTGAGAGTATGGGAAGGGGGTAAATCGTTCAGTGTGTGTATGTGTTTGTGTGTTGCTGTCGGAGAGAGAAACAGAGAGAGAGAAAGAGAGAGGGAAGGTAGAAAAAATATTTTTTGACAAATCCAGATTTGCCGTGGTGATAGATTACTCCTTTTAGAATGGATGATGCCACGCTCTCGACATTCTTTACGACCGACCCTTCTTTTTCTCTTGGTCCAAGTAGACATAAATCTCGGATCTGTCTGCTGCCGCCCAATCTCAAAGCCAAAAGATGCTCTACAATCCCATATATTTCCCATAGTTCCATACTGCCATACTCCCCACATCACATCACATCACATCACTACACTCACATACACAAACTTCCCTTACATTTACATGTCTACATATGTCTATACACTCTTCCATCCCTCATACATATCGTATATCCGAGTATATCGTATAACACATACACATAATGTACACAGGTAAGTACATGAGGCATCAACTTGCAACTAGCCTGATCCGGGAGTAACCAAAACCCCAAATCAAAAACCCGACTCCGACTTTTCATCTCTCTTTCTCTCTCTCTCGTTCTCTCTTCTTCAAACCGCGTTGGACAAAAACGACAAACGAGCGAGTACAAAACGACGACAATGACGACAACCTCAACATTCAACAGTCTTTTCGTGTTTATTTTTTCTTCCTCCTTTTGTCCACTGGCTAGAGATTGTCAACAATTTTTCTCTCGTTCATTTTTTAAACATTCTTTTCCTCGTATCAGTACATACTACATACATACTATTATAGAAACAAACACACACACATGGAATATGCACGGACAGTGTTAAAACAGAGGGCTGTCTTCTTGAACATATGGTGGAATGGAATAGGAGTGAAAACAAAACCAGCCCTTTATTGTATGTACTGATTCGGTAGGTTTATTTTATTTCTCATTTGACTTGCAAGAGAGAGAGAGAGAGTGAGAGAGAGTAAAAAAAACTATGATTAACGTTTATCTGACAATAAAGAAATTGTGTTGAGCGTTAGAGAACACGGACGATGGTTTTCATAAATTCTCCGACTTTTTCTTCCATTTCTTAGTCCATTTCTCTTGGCCCTTCTTCTTTTTCCTCTTCTTCTTCTTCTTGTTCTCATTGCCGTCGAGAGTTGAGTTTTCGTGTGTGTGTGTTTGTGTTTAAAGTCGGCAAGAGAGGGGAACAACGTGGAATCGTCAGGTGTACACATGGGAGCAAGAGAGAGTGAGTGAGTGAGAGAGAGAGAGAGAGAGAGAGAGAGAGAGAGAGAGTAAAGTGAAGATTTTAAAAGTGCATGCATGGCTATGGCCAAAATAATGAGTGTGAGCGTAAAAGCATTTAAATGTTGTGTAGGCAAGATGGTTCTTGTTTTGATGTAGGAAAACCGTCATAAACAGGGATCATTACAAGTTTGACTTGAGTTTAATTTGCCGCTTAAATTCTGGGCCTCGACTCACCATCGGAATGAACTTTATTGTCCATTTATCATGTCCAATGAAAAGTGAACGTGAATTCAAGTGGAACCTTTTGTTATGATGATTCCTCGGCACATATACGAATATACAGATATATCTCTGTCTGTGTGTATACAATTTTTTTCTCATTTGAAATTTGAAATCAGTTCATATCAGTTCATATCTGTGCATGTGGAGTGTTCCACTGAGTAGTGAGTAGTGAGTAGTGAGTAGTGAGTACCATCCAGCCAGCCAGAGAGAGAGAGAGAGAGAGAGAAGAGTCTCATCTTTATTTTTTATTACCCTTTTTGCAATAAATACGTTTATCCTCATTTTATGCTCTTGAAATTTTATAACCAGGAAATACTCACATTTAGTTCAATCTCCATCTCAAGAGCTTTCAGAGCATTTTTTATCACATTTTTCCACGTCTCTCTCTCGAGTTTACCTGTCCTATCTGTTACTGTTAACACACGACATGTCAACCCCCCTCTTTCTCTCTCTCTCTCTTCTCCTTCCAAATCAATTCACTACATACAAAACTCGTAATTATCCCAATGCCAAATTTTTTCATTTTCCCCCACTCGTATTCATTCTATGTCTGTACTTTATTTGGGATTTTAGCATTTGAACATTTAACAAGAAACAGGAACAAAGTGTACGTACGATAAGATAAAAGAGAGCGGTTCATTTTCAATCCTTGTCGTTGTCGGAAGGGTCAAAAAGGGTAACATTTCAAACTTTTTTTCCCCTCCAGTTCGTGGAAAGAGTTTTGAAAAAAGGTACATGGAGAAAAATTGCACACTTTTGTTTTCAATGTTCTTGTTTTTTTTGTTCGACACACAATGGAAAATGTAACAAAATGTTGCAAAAAGTCCAGAAAATATTCCAACGGCGTCCCCATACAAATACTCACACACACACACAAACACACACACACACACACTTACTCACATTACACATGGCCAGCTCAATTGCCGACAAAAATAGTTGTAATCATACAGACAAGCGGAGTAAAAATCAAAATTTATGAGGACTTCTTCTGCCCAAGAACATTTTGACTTTGACTATTATGGCAACGGCATTAAATTCTCAAAAGTTCACGGTCTTCCACTTTGTTCTTCCATTTCTCTCCTTCGTCTCTCCTTCGTCTCTCCTTCGTCTCTCCTCTCTCTCTCTCCCTCTCTCTCTCTCTCTATCTCGTTCACTTCACGTTCACAGTCCATCCGTACGTGCAAGTTGTTACCAATCCAGCAGAACAATCAACTAGTTTAATGTCAAGAGTCTGTGTCGTATTCGTATTTCAAATTTTTAAAGCGGATCTGAATTCAATTCAATTCAGTTGCATTGACAAGAGAGTTGAAAACTCTGTATGTGTTGTGTACCAGGGTCCATTTTTTTGTAGTGTATAGTGTTTTGGTTTATTTGTAACGTCAAAACTCATTGTCAGATGTTGAGCTGGTACTGGTACTTGAATATTTAGACTAGTTTTTTTATTTCATTTTATTATTACGACTAGTCCCATTATAACTTTGCATTTGCATTGTCAACTGGAGTGCTCATAAAGTTTCATTTATCTCCGCTTGTTCCATCCACAAAATACTCGACACAATCAGAGCACCCCAATTACCTCCATTCATGTTTACATATAAAACTTTTACACCATACAAAAACCTTAGCGTATGTATGAAAACTTGTAACTTCCATTCCCTAGGATCTAGGAAAGACATTAAAAAAATTAAAAATTATTTATAATAGTGTTTGTGTGTGTGAAAGGGAATAAAGAAATTGCGATTAGAGATTACAAATGGCTCATTTCTCCAAGTCCTTCAGTCACACCCTGTTAAATACGATATGTTTAGTTATATAGTGCCCAGTTCTGCATAGGATTTCAATGGAATTCGGAGCCACTTGTAGCGTCATTTTCCACAAGGGCCATCGCCATTGCTATTGCCATTGATATCCAATGACATTCCAATTCCACAACACTTTTAGCTCGAGTCACTAGAGCTTTTGATGGAGATGGAGATGAAGCAGAGTTGGTAAATGAATGCAAATCTGGTCTTTAGTAGAAATATTTTATGCAGATGACTGTGGATGTGGATATGGACTCAGATTCAGTCACCGGGATTCATTCACAATCACAATCACACAAGGGTAAATTTACAAGCCAGGATTTATTCAACATGCTAACGATCCACGTTTTTTTCTTCAACACGCATATTCATATATATATATACAGATATATACATAAAGTGTTGAGCTTTGCATTTGGAGAAAGAGAAATGAAATAATCAAATGAGATGAGATGAGAAGGAAAAAAAACAGGAACAGAAACTGAAAGGAAAGGAAGATGAAGAGTGTTAAAAGAAAAAATATAGGAAATGATATGAGGGCATGAATTGTGTTTTGTATGTTTTGTATAATTATTATTATTTCAAGGATTAGACTTTAGAGTTTAAGGTTTAGACTGATGTGAATGAAGTGGAGCTTGTAATGCTATGCTATAGGATCGTCTGTATGCTCTCGGTATAAATTTCATACAGATAGATATGTACCTTTATAATGCGGGGTGTAGGAAGATGCCCCAAGGAATTAAATATGGGGAAGTGTAATGATGGTAAATGGTGGTTGTACAGTAGGTAGCTGTAGCTGTAGGTATGCAGTTTGAGAGTGGGTAGTGTTAGTAGTGTTTTAGTAGTGTAGTGCATACGTGCGTGTAGTTGTGTAGGTATTTAGCAGTTGAGCAAAGGATGAGTAAGAGCGTCGTAGGTATCGGATGAGCATTGCGGCTTTCTTTTCACTCGCTCTTTGAACAGGCTATTTGTATGCATATGGAGCTTCCTTCTTTTTCTTTTGGATCAAACCTCACACACTCACACTCGCTCACACACACACACACACATATGAAGGTAAGAAGAAGAAGGAAGGAGAGTGAAGCCGGGGAAAAGAGTAAAAGAGTAAAAAGAGTAGTTTGAAGGTGAAGTGAAAAGGTGCTGTAATTGTAGGATTAAAGGATGCGTCTCCAACAACATTTGTGTACATACCGATACGACAAAAGTTATCATTATGTGATCATTGGGAAGTAAAGGGTTAGCAGTTAGTCTGCATTTATGTACAAACACACACACACACACACATTGATACTTGCATACTTGGTTACAGAGACGGTGTAATACTGGAGACTGTGTGGAGGTAGTCCATGAATTAGATTGTGTTTTCAAATAAAATCAACTAGACGGATTGTTCAAGTTTTACTTTAGCGTTTGTGTGCATGCCGTATGTGATTTGGATGTTGGAAGTTCGAAGTTCGAACTGGACTGTGAGATGAGATGAGATGAGGAAAACAGAGGGGAAAGAAAGGAGTGGATTTCCAAGATTTTAAAGTGTTTTCATTGTCAGAGCATAAAATAGAAGAAAATGTAGAGAATGTTCAGGACATGATTTTGCCATTGTAGTTCATGTCGGAGACAAATTTCAACAAGTTCCCGAGCCAATGTCATCCAGTTTGAGAAACTGGAAATCCGTTTAGCTTGTCCATGTTTTCTCTCTCTCTCTCTCTCTCTCTCTCTCTCTCTCTCTCTCTCTCTCTCTCTCTCTCTCTCTCTCTCTCGACTATCCACTATCACTTACACAGTATACACATACACACTCACATATGAACGAGTCTCTCGTCTTGACGTTCACCCAGCAACCCAACGACCAGAGAGAGAGAGAGAGATAGAACGAGAGTTGTCGTCATTCTCGTCGTGGGTGACTGCTTATCGCACGTGGACTACTCAAAATACCTGAGTTGACTTGAAGATCATTGTGATGCAAGATGGTGATCACACATTCAAAGGGAGAGAGAGACTCAAAAGGACCCAACCGAACTATCTCACTAAAAACAACCACAAAAACTAAAAACCAACTTTAAACTATCAACAAGCAATAAACTAACTGACTTTTCTTCTCCTCTCTCTTCCCTTCACATTCACGCCAACATTTTACAATACACTCACACATGAACAATCAATGGTCTGGCTACACAAACAACGTTTTTTTTTAGATCTAAATTCATTTCGGATTCCACCTCAATTCCCCATATACACATTACAACATTACACAACCAACACATACATATAGAAAAGAAGCGCACTCAAATTTTTTTACGCATTACGCATAAAAAAACTCTTGAAGCTGGAAAGACACAAATAAAAAAATAAAAACGAAATTTTTGAGTCTCTCTCCGTTTTTGTTATCTTGCCTAATTTTTTATTACTCATTCATTATGCAGCCTCCGTCATATTGATGGTGATGATGAAGGCGAATGGGAATGGTAAAGCCGAGAGTGAACAAGAAACAGGCGACAACCACTATTATCCATTTTATTGAACTTGTCTAGCTATCTTCACTCTCTCTCTCTCTCTCTCTCTCTCTCTCTCTCTCTCTCTCTCTCTCTCCACTTCATCACTTGACTCCTTTTACTTACCCAACTATCTATCTATCAGTCCTCGCTCTCTACAATATATCACCAATATCATCACCAAATAAAAAACCCTTTCAACCTCAACTCGAACAACTCTTTTTCCCTTCTTCTTCTTTTTCTTTTCTTTATTATGTTTCATCGATACTTGTGTAGCTCTATTAAATTGACTATAAAATATTTGACGTGCACATTTGCAGACACGGCAGCCGATTGAATAATAAAAAGCGTGAAGATTCCATTCGTAAAAAGTCAAAGTACTTACGTATAGTTTGTCGTGATGATCCATTTTACGTTTGATGTGAATGTAAATTGGAAATTGAAAATGGAGCAGAGCAGTTCATTCGAGATTCGAGTTTATAAAAGCAATACTCAAAGACGGGATGGACGATGGACGATGGATTTTGACTTTAATGTCCATTCTCAATGTCAATTTAAATATTTCATAAATTCATACATATACACATTCATAAAGGGAAATGAGACGACTTCTGGGGGGGCCGACGTCAAGAAGTCAGTAGTCAGTGGTCAGTTTGAAGTTCCAACATCCAATCCTTCTCTGTTATCCTCACTTTCTCTTGCAATTTCTTTTTGGAGATTTTAATTGAGGCAAGGGGTAAAACGAGGAGCGGATTGAAATTAAGAGAATTAAAATTTTAAAAAATGATTCTCTGTGGTCTCTGGTCTCTGTAGCTAAATTCAAATTTAAATGATGATTTCCTATGTAGATATGTAGATTTATGCGGTGGGTTGACTCGAATTGATGTGAGGTTTGTGAGGATTCAATGGTAATGGTAATTGTAATATTTAAATGGTGTAGAATTGTAGATGGTCGAATGTGTGTGATTTTGAAAGGTAGACCTTGTTTAATAATAATTGTAGTCATCCATCAAGAGTACAGAGAGAAATAGAGAGAGAGAGAGAGTCCAAGGAGAATCCTACTGTGACCATTCTCAATTCACAATTCTCAATCCTCAATAGCTGGAACCAGTAACCAGTAAATCTGGCTTTAAGACTCATAAAAGATGGGTAATGGGAGCGATTAAACTTCAAATGACTTCTTAAATCAATCATGCACTATTTTCTACCCTTAACCTTCCTTTTTTTTTCTTTTTTCACCTCCAACTTCTTCTCATCTCATCTCATCGCATCTCATCGCCGCAGTCGCCAGTTTCTTCATTCTACAATCTACAATATACCAATCTACATCCGTAATCCATATCAATAACATAACATATTGGATTATATTGCAAAGTGTACTTGAGTGGAAATCAGAGCAGGATGAAATAATGAATCAACAACATCATTGTCTGTATTCTGTATCCTGTAATTCTGTTCAAGAAGAAGAAAAAACTAGTGTGTATGCTTCCAAAGTCGTGCCTATAAAAATCTTCAAGTCAATTCATATTTCAATTATTACTTTCAGTCTTTCTTCTTATCCCTCCAAAGTCATCATCATAAAAATTCTCGAGTTCTCTCCTACTTCTTCTTCTTCTTCTTCTTCTTCTATCGTCTGGATTCTAAATGAATTTTTGCAATAAATTCATTCGAGCAGTTTATAATAATAATAAAAAAAAACGGAGGAAAAAAAAACTTCAAAGTGCTGTTGCCTTCACAAAAGCGTGGATTTCATACCTATGCAGTTGAATACCCCGAATATCATATAGGATTGAAGGTATGTGAAATGTGTTGGAGGATGTAAAATGTAAAATGTGAATTGAGCATTGAGGATGGAGAGAATGTGGAGAGAATGGAGAGAATGGAGGTGGGTACTTCACGTCTCTCTTGAGAATTCCACAAATTTCCCTGACTTTTGACTTTTATTTACAAAATTCTGTAGTCAGAGAGACAATAAATATTCAGGATATGAAAATGAAATAAAGGGAAACTTCCATTGCTCGCTCTCGCTCATGTTTTTAGTATTATAAATAAATACCCGGCTGACACATGAGAACAATTTTTCTTCCACTTCCAAAAATTTGAAAGGAAAAGCAGCAAAACATAAAGAACAAGAGAAATTCTACAGATATAACATTGTGTTAGTACAACGACGAAATGGCGTATATATTTGTGTGTGTATATGTGTGTGTGTGTTTGTACGAGGAAAGTACAGATACATATGGTGAAGCAAATCCACTTGAAACAGATGAATGGATGGGAGGGAGAAGCCAAAGAGTTATGATCAATTAACACTACATTTTATACAGTTCGGCCGCCCATTATTGTAATTTTTTGAAAGCGATACGACTATCGCTTTTCAAAATTGTGGGTGGCAATTTTTTAACTCTCTTTCTTCCAACCTTTTCATTAAATACAAAAAAAAAAAATTTACAAAATATATATGTAAGCATGAATTCATTCTTCTTGTTTTTTTTCTTCTTGTTTTTTTTTTTTTTTTGCATGGAGCAGTCAAACATTCTCATGGCTCAATTTTCGCCAACCCAACAAATTACAAGTGAAGACAATGAGCAATGAAAAAGAGTTTAGTTTCTTAATTGGAATTTCAATTCCGTCATGCATCTATGCAAATCTGTATCTGCATAATATGAAAAATGGGGGGAACATTGTGTCTGTTTTATTGATCCAAATCAAGTTTAATAAATAAATAGATAAACTTGTGACGAGTAATGAGTTTCTTTGCTATGCTTTGCTCTGGATATTCGAATTTTGGATTTTGTGCACGGATGATGACCAAAACATGATTCTTTAATTGAGAAAATCCCGTTCGCAATAATATTGAAAGTGAAGAAACAGGAAGGAAGAAAAGAGAGAGAGAGAGAGAAATTTAGTGAATTGATGAAATAATTTGAACACGCAATGACGCAAAATGCGCATTAAATCCAACAAAAAAGTTTCCTTTAAAAAATTCCTTGGATTTCCCCCTCTAAAACTCACCTGCTCTTATTTCTCCTGTCGTCGTACATGCGTTAGGTATTTTTTCGATAAAAGTTTAGTTGCGTACAGATATTCTGCATGGAACTAATGATTTGTGTATCTGGGGGTGAGGCTTTTTCTTTCTTCTTCTTCTTGTGTTTTCAATTAATTCCCTTTGAGTTCTCCTCTGTGATGAATGAATGAATAGGGAATCAGTGATTTTTTTTCTACTTCTACTTCTTCTTCGAATGTCCCTACAGGGTCCAAAAACGTTTGTAGGTACGTCTGTTTCTGTTGGACATGTGAACAAGCCGTTTGCCGATCTGTCTCTCTCTGTCTCTCTCTCCCGTTCGTCTCATTCCTATATAAAAATTATGATTATTTAGTTATTATTTAATCAACGATTTTTTATGGATTTGTTGGGGCCCTCAAGGATAATCCTGAGAGTGATTACACTCACTGCATTCAAATCAGCTCAATTTTAAATGAATATTATGTAGAACACAAAAAAATTCATACTGTGAATATATACATCGAGGAGAAGAAAACAAAAAAGAAGAAGAAGAACCATGGAGCAACGTATGATTAATGTGGAGCAGATCTGGTTCTGTTAATTATGCAACAGCCCCATCACTAACCTGTACACACTCTCTCTCTCTCCTCTCTCTTTCTCTCTCTGTACTCTGCCCATGTGTGTGCATGTGTATGTATATGTGTATGTGTGCTATGTATAAACTGAACTACATGTGTGCGTGCAAGTACATTTCATATATTACATACAGTGTACAGAG